>BMAO01007584.1:0-27469 GCA_019973975.1 Trichonephila clavata | reverse complement strand
TTTGAAATATTTTCAGAAGCACATCAAATTTGAATATCTTTCAGAAGCAAAAATAAAAGTTTAAAACATCTATCAGATGCAAATAAAGTTTACAACCAACTCTCTAAAAAAAAAAATTTTTTTTTTTTAAGAAGATTGGAGAGTGTTTAAAAAGGTTGAGTCCTTCCACTCGAGCTTTCATTTGTTTGCTTGTTGTCAACATTTCTTATTCTCTTCATGATGACCTCGTTCGATTCTCTCCTGGGTGAATTGGAAAACATTCTCCCAGGTTTGCGAGACACGTCTCGCTGGTCGTCTTATAGACGACGCTTGCAACGTTAGCGGGTATTGTGAAATTTCAACCTCGCGACCCTTACTTCCATTCCGTCCAGGTGGTCTTGAGCGAGCATGGATTCCATCTTTCCGATTGTGTCTATAGTGCAGATGCCTGCACGGAAGGACCCGACACTTGCCATTGTTTTAATGTCTTTGACGCCCCCGAGCACTATTTTACCGTGAAACGCTTCAATCATGTCGTCATACGGGACGGGTCTTTACACTCCCTCGAATGTTTGACACGAGCTCACTGTCAATGTTATAGACAGGGCCCCGTGGATCCACTCCCTACTCTTTCTGCCACCTTGAAAGGTGCCACTGCTTGGCTTCCGGCGGGGAGGGCTTCTCGGAGATGATGCAATCCATTTTGAAAGAACGGACATGACCCTCACAGGATCTTCCTCCTGTCTTGCCAATCCAAAAGCACTTCCTGCGCGTCGCTCTTCTCTCAAAAGCACGATTCGGATGCCTTTTTGCCTCATACGAGACAATGAAGTCTGACAAAGCCTTTCAAGTCTACCTGGCCGAATACCACGAGGCCCATTTGGCCGAGTACATTACTTTTATGATGCAGTTTCGAGCCCAGTTACAGACTCTCACTCCGTCCGACGTCATTGCTCTTTCCCCCGTGGACCTGGGAGACCTTTTACGGAAAGTGTTTCCCCATCCCGAGCCCCACGACGACCTGCCCACCTTCAAATGTCTCACCTCTTCTGAACCTTCCGAACTTTACAATGATTACCTCGAACAGCAGGCGGCCCAAGGCAAGGGGGCCTTTCTGCAAGCTCTGTGGAAGGTCTTGGCCCGTCCCAAGTTATACCGATTGGCGTACAAGGCCTGGAGGCGACATGGACCTCAACCGTTGGATTCTCTTGGCTCAAGCCGTCTTGGATGGCTGTTATGCACTCAAATGGCCCGAAAGCGTCTTCCAAATACCCGAGACGTGTTCCATCTGCTTGAGTCCTATGCATTGGCCAGAAAAGACACATTGTGGCCATGTATTTCACATGCGTTGCTTACTGCAACACCTGGAGGTGAGGAATACCTGTCCTCTCTGCAGGGCACCCAACCCCATACGAGCAGCCTCGTAGAGCAGGGGGACAGGGATTCCCCAGAAAAATGGGAGATGGATGACTGGAAAGGAGCATTGCTCGGGACCAGTCATTCATCTCCCATTTTTTGGGGCTACTCTCAGAGTCAAGGTTGGAAACGACCCGAAAAAAAAACTCTGACATAATTTTTAGAACATTGTACAAAATGTAAGACCAATAAAGTGTGAAAGATGAAAAGCAAATCATGGTGACATTCCATATATTATACTAATTTATGGCTTGGAACAGCCATGGGAGAATGTTTGCTGGAAAGGAGCATAGCTCGGGACCAGTAATCATTCTTCCATTTGGGGGGTTTGGAAACGACAAGAAAAAAAAACTCTGACACATTGATTCAGACTGTGGCTGGAACATTGTGTGTAAGATTCACAATGGAAGGTTGACACATTTTTTGAGACTGTGCCTGGAACATTGTGTAAGATTCACAATGGAAGGCTAATAAAATAAAATATCGCAGAAGATAAAAAAAGAATGTGAGGCAAGTTTGAAATATCTTTCAGAAGCAAATAATATTGACAACCAATCTCTCTAAAAAAAAAATTTTTTAATTTTTTTTTTAAATTTTTTTTTAGAGAAGTTTACATGATTTAGTTTCAAAGGTTTGCTAGTGAACTCGAAAGTTGAGAGATGGCTGAACGAGGTCGAACCAACCTTTTTACACTATTGTTTTTCCAACGCCATGTATTGGAAGAGATTCTGTCCACTCTTTTTCTTTGCAACAAATCTTTCAATATTTTATTTTCAACTGACATGTTCTGTAATTTAGCATTCAACTCATTTTCTTTTATTTTCACCACGTCAAGTTCCTTTTTCAACACGTCGTTTTCCCTTTGAATCAAATCTCTTTCCCTTTCCATGAGGTCGTTTCTCGCTTTCATCTCGTTGAGCTTTTGGTCGTTTTTCGCTTGCATTTCATCCATCTTTGACCTTAATATCAGCTTGTGGTCCATGGCACATGCTTCTTTTGTTTTCTTGACTCCATTCATCATATTTTGTTGTTTACGAGACAACACATACACTTCGTCTCTCATGCGTTGAAAGGAATACTCGGATCCCTGGTGTCCCTCCTTGACATACACTATTTTATTATCGTATAGATTCAAATGCAGAGGTGTGCATTCCTCCGTTTCCTCGTAGCGCGGATACAAGGGAATCACACAATTTAAAAATTTCCAGCCCGTCACATGGATCGGTACCCCCCATATTACATTAGACCATGGGTCCCGTACACGCTTGGCAGCCTTTTCCCAACTGGATACATTTTTATTTCCAAGTTGCTCCCACAGTAATTTTTCTATTCCCCCTGGAAAGAGGGTACAGAGAAACGCAATACTATGTGGGTGCAAGGGTCGATTGATGTGAAAATGAGACGCATGTTGCAGATTGCTTAAATTGTCAGGAATCTCACCCTTGTCACACGACGATTTTGGTTGACTCACGTAGACGATGGTTCGCTCCAGATGAGACACGCCAAGATGGCAACGTCGTGAGATGGCTCGCCTCCAATGTTCTAACAACACCCCTATTGGAATGATTCTCTGTCTTTTCTCGACATACCAACGTTGTAATGCCTACACTTCATAGGTCGCTGCTTTCCCCTAGCTTGACTTGTCTCCCTTTCATTTACCCTCCCTGACCTACCTCCATTACATGGGTCGTTGCGTTCACAAAGCGTGACAAGTCTCCATTTCATTTGTGGCTCACCCCCTCCATTTTCATGCTTCGTCTAGGATGAAACTTTTATTTTTTCTCGCGCCCCATCCAACATATTTTTTTTCAGAGGAATTTGAAAAAAATTTTCGATAAACACACCATAGGGGACACGATTCTGACCAAAAGAGCCCTTTCCAAAAAGTCGTTTTCCATTTTCAATCATTTTTTGAAAGGGTCACGGTGCTCGACTATTTTTTCGACCGACTGTAGCATTGACCTGTTGCCATGAAAATTCTTTTTCCGTTAAAACTGCCAGATTTATAATATCCAATGCAAACCCAAACCTGACAGTTTTAACAAAAAAAAACAAATGTCGACTGCAGTCAGAAGCAATCTAATTTCTCGCTGCTGGCTGCTCACCTTTTATATATTTTAACTAGCTGCTCGGCCACGCGTTGCTGTGGCTTTGTTTTAATACGTTATTGCAATATTATTCTAAGCTATTCAATGCAGTCAAATTAA
The DNA here is from genome assembly GCA_019973975.1 of Trichonephila clavata. Lineage (NCBI taxonomy): Eukaryota > Metazoa > Arthropoda > Arachnida > Araneae > Nephilidae > Trichonephila > Trichonephila clavata. Next base: position 23,867 of record BMAO01007584.1, on the reverse strand, counting down.
TCTTCGTTTATAATTTTGGAGGGTTGAAATAAAGTATAAAACAACAAATTATTTTAATTTTGTATTTCATTCATCTCCTATTTGAATGTAGTATAATGCATGAATTACCAACGAAGTCGTTAAGTAACAAGATATGAAGATTTAATTTTATAAATGCGGGTGAATAACGTTGATTCTTTGCAATTTTTAAAATTAACAGGAATTTCTAAAATTCGATTTCAAACTCTCGTTCACCATCCCGAATTACAACAGAAACGCACTTTTCCGGCACCAAGACATTAAGGGTAAGCTCTTACCACGGTTTGCGTAATAAATGGTCGTCCTGAATTATCCGGTAAAGTTAGTTATTTCTCAGACTGGATATCAGATTAGGATTATCCATTTTGAAGTACGCCAGGGTCCAAGTTTTCACGATTCAAGGCTTTTAATGTAAGCCCCTATTATGGCGTGTCTAAAATACGGTCAGCCGGCTTTATCCGGCAAAGTTACTGTTATTTTTGGAAACTGACTCGAAAATCGGATTCCACACCCCGAAATACGCCAGGCACTTAATTTTCGTGTATTTTGGTTTGTAATATCTGCTTCCACAGACACATGAGCAATGCCCCATTTTGCGATTATTCCCTTACGGAATCTGGCAACGTTTTTTCCGGATTCTTAACATTTCCGGCAATAAAAAAAATGTGACGTGATTAATTGAAATAAAAACCATCCTATGTTTTAAGTTGGACGAAATGACACACAATGTGCAAAATTATATTATGATCGGTTGAGTAGTTTCGGAGTTCATTGCGGACAAACACTATGACACGTATATTTTATATATAAAGATTTATGTACAGTAGAGGTCCGATAATCCGGCACGTTCGGGACCGGTTCGGTGCCCGGTCTATCGGGCGGTAATTATAAGAACAATTAGGTTAATAATTAAATTACAAATACAGTATGCAAATACATACAACAAAGTTTATTTTACATTTCATATAATGTATGTACACGTACTGTAAAACATATTTCACTTAGATTTAAAAAAGTCACGAATGTCTTTTTGTTTTCTTGACTTTTGGCGTTTAGTATAAAATTTATTTTTAATTATATGGAAATCAATAATTTCTGAAGCACTGTAGCGAGTGCTAGCCTCAGCAAAAGAGATAAACTTATTTAGTGATTCTGCAGCTTCTGCCCAGCTGATTTTTTTCCGTTTCGGCATCTGAGTCACTTTCTTCAAGATTTTGAGTAGGCTGAGGGTTTACTACAATGTTGATAATGTCCTCATCGGTTAGTTCTTGTTCAACAGGCTCATTCTCGTCGATTAGAAGCCACTCCTCTGCCTCATCTTCAGGCAGGTTTTTCAAGGGATTGTCAGCACTTCTCTAACGACATCCAAAACTTTGGTCAGAGCGTCTTGATGGTTTTTCTTTTATTTTTCTGCAGAGTTTTGGTTTGCTGAAAGTGTTTCTCCAGTTACATCAAGTCTTCGAATTCCATGCCGAAACTTAAAGTTTCTTAGCCAACCATCAGAATAATTACATTCACTTTCAGCAACTTCTAAATCTTGTCCGAATTTCTTTGCCTTTTCAACAATCATTGGCCCTGTTACCGGCTTTCCTTCAGAACGTACTGCACTAAACCATTTGAACAATACACTATCTACCTGTTCCAGTTTTGGTTTTTTTAATGTTTGTCTAGAAGCCAATTTTTCAGTTGTTACCGATTGAGAAGCAAACTTCATTAGTTCATCTTTTTGTTTTTTAATGTCATAAATAGTTGATGAGCCAATATTAAACTCATTCATTAAAACATTTCTATTTTCGCCTTTTTCTAGCCGTTTGATGATTTCTAGTTTCTGATTGAGAGTCAGTGTTACGTGTTTTCGTTTCTCTCCTTTTGAACTCGAAGGCTTAGGTTTTGAAAACATGGTCACTGTACAGTTAGAACGAAAATCACTTTTTTTATAAACAGTTTCAAAAGTTACGTTTACTGCGATGTGAAAGGACACAAAACAACAACGCACAAAAAAATGGCAAAGACGCTTCGTGATTGATTAACGGAGCTGCACTGCACCTGAATTTGTTGTGACAGCTGAGACTAGCCGGCCGCTAATTGTTTCCGAACAATACCGAACGCTTCCGGATGATCCCGAAAACTTCCGAATAGCTCTCGAGCGTTTTTATTTGCTTTAAAGACACACATTTGGAGAAAACCAAAACTTTTACCATTTTCCGGAGCGATGCCGAACTATCGGGCATTCCGGACTGTTGGATGCCGGACTAATGGACTTCTACTGTACTACAGCATCATGACGTCATACTATCGTATCCTTCACTGTGAAGTAGGAGATATCAATACACACTATTACGTTGAGAGTAAGCATTTATTCCAGAAAATGATTTGATGAACCGAAAGAAGGTGGATTCTTTTTCAGGTTTCTTGGATCCTTCCCACCCACTTTTGATTATCTGGAATAAGATTTTATAATATAATATTTTTTTAGCGTCTTCAGTTTCAAATTTCATTTTAATTGTTTTATATACTTTTTTTTTATACTGCTGCAAAGTCAAAATGACTGAGTTAGGAGAACATGGGGTTAGCCATAAAAAAAAAAAGATTACAAACTTTTGCTTTTATACTCTTTGTTTAGTTTTTTTTTTGATTATCTTACATCAAAAACCGAGTTCAAGATTAATTAGTAAAAAAATACTTATATAATCTCAAAACGTGTCAAATGTCTCTCTAATAAATCAGTGTGTGTGTTTTCTATTTTTGTTATATTAACAATTCAGAGAACTTAAAAAATATTTAACGGATGTGTAAAAATGACGCTTCAGAATAAATTTTGTTTTTTTCTCCCATTTAAACAAAAAAATATGGTCTTTTAACATTCTCCCCCTTTTTTTAATCCTCCCCCAGATTGCATTCATGAGATTAAATATTAATTAGACTGGTTTGAACACGAAAATTTTGATAATGTACAGAAGAAATAGAACAAAATAAATAAATAAAATAAAATAAAAATAATAAGTCAGTGTTATGAATAAAATAATTTTAAAAGAATCGCAAATTTTGACAGGGCAAAAACACCACAACTGATTTTTAAGAGTCAAAAACTATTCTCAATATAAAGATTTTGAAATTTAAAATATTTAATTTTTTTCGTGGATTGTAAACAAAGAAATTAAATAAAAACATTTTACATTTTTTAAATTTTTTTGTTAAAAAACTTAGATAATCAGAAATCTCATATTTTTTAGGTCGATAACCAAAAGCTCTTAAAAGAAACTATTTATACTTCCATTAATTAATTACAAAATTAACAAATATTAGAAATTTTATAAAAAATACTTCAAGAGCTTTGGATTTGAACTCTCTTGGCATATGAGTGAGTATTAAAAATCAAGATTCCCAAAATAAGATACTACAATAATTATACATCTATGCAGAAGAACTGCACAAATAAATAAAAACATGATTCTTAACTTTGATAAGAAATACAAAACAGTTAAACACTAAAATGGATATAATGTTACATTTTTTTTCAGAAAATACATTTATCTACAATCTCTATAAAACACAACATTCAAATGCAGTGAATTAAAAGCTCTTTTAAAGTAAAAACAACAAAAGGTAAGGTAGCTTTATATTCTATTGTTATGACAACTAAATCACAATAGCAAAATGTGACGAAGTTGACGAAATCTTCAAAGATTAGCCAAGTTCCATCACAAACAAGATAAAAAGTCTCATTTCACAAGGAGGACAAAAACAACGAGAGAAACCTATTAGAAAAATCTTTCCACAGATATGATATCAAAGCATTTATTCGGAACATTCTAATACATAAAAAGTTTGAAAGGGCACAGACGCATTGTAATTTTGTTCGGTTTTTAAATAAAAAGAAGGTAAGAACTCTCTTATCTTCCAAAAAAGAGCCGCTTTCTTTTCTTTTTTTTAGAAAGAACAGCATACGAATCTATTGACCGTTTCCTCGCAAGAGAATAAATAAGAAAATAATAAAAAAAAGAGGCTGACTTCCGCTTGGAAGGCAATGGAGGTAAAAAAAAAGGACGAAGAGGGTCTAGATCCAAAAAGCGTCTTATCGATCTACAACATGCAACTGTGGGAGTAAAGGGGGTTTGCTTTTGGAAGAGGCGTTGAACTCTTTTTCGTGTGGACGATTAGTCTTACGGTGACGAATCCAGTGACTTTGCAGCCCCAGTGTCGACACTGGAACTACACCAAGTGGGATTTGTTAATTGCAAAGTGAGCGTCCGAGTTCAGGAACGATTCTATTTTGATAACTAATATCTAGGTTGTTGTCTAAGGTGATGGACATTCAACAGATTTAAAAGACCTACACATTTTCTTGGAAGGTGGAGATAATAAGTTTTGAACAAATATAACCCTTTTTCAACCTCATTTTGAACACAAAACCCACATCTAGGTTTATTAATTAATAAGTTCCCTTTTTGGATTTACCCGATGTGTAAGAATTCAGCTGGTTCAAGTATGCAATATGGAGAAATAATACTTTGAAAAAGTAGCAGGATTTTTTCACGAATTGGCTGAAAAGGTGAAAGCTGTTAGCATGCATATTTTGTAACAAATTAGCTTTCATAGCCCGGCGTTGCACGGGCTTTTACCGAGTGCATACATATGTGCATATGTGAAATTAACATGGGGATTAAGTTATACCGAGAGTATAACTTAATCCCCATGTTAATTTCCTCCTTTCTTTCTGACGCCAACACTTTTGTGTGGTTTTGACGCGTACGATGTGAGTGCATGACCCGTGAGTGCTTGTCATGGCTTTGCCGCTTAACATTTTCCCTTCTCTTCACAAATTCAACACTTCCAATATTATTTTTTGAAATTACTTTGATTTCTTTGTTTCTTTCCTATCCGCTTATCCCGGTGTTGCACGGGCTTTTACCGAGTGAATAACTTCATCCCCATGGAAATTTCGTGTTTCCCTCAGGCCGATAGCACTTATGTGCGCGATGAGAGTGATTTCTTTAACTATGTCATTAAAACTCCCTTTTTCGAAATTTGTTCTTGCGTTGGTGTGGTGTTCTAATTATTAGAGATGGGTGAAAGCTCAGGTGTCGTCCTCGTCACTTGACCATGGTTGAAAATTTCGAGGTCCATCGCCAATAACCCTCGAATAGGCGAACAGTGCGAATTTAAAAATCACTCACTCAGTTTTCAGTTCTTTCATTGCAATTTTTTAGTCCCCGGAAACGAAAATGTAGCCTTTTTAAAGATAGTTGTATGTTGAAAAAAGACAGAAAAGTAGAAATTTTTCAAATTTCAAAATTTTACTACTATTTTAAATATTGAAGTAAAATTGTGAGGATTTTGTGAAATATTTGACACACGGGAAAAATGTTTCATGCAATTATCTTTATAAAAGAAGAAATTATAAAATGATTGTTTTAAGTATTTTGAGTGTTTTATTAAAATTTGTTTCGAATGCATAACATACTGCCATAGAAATTCACCTTCCTTTATCAAAGTTCCTGGTATGTGTGTAACGAATAACACGAAAAGTAATTCATACCCAACGAATTAGAAATAATTTTCATAAAAACGCATCAGTTTTAACACTATTTTAAAAAATTCGGAAAAAATAGAAAATATCGTTATTTTACAAAAAACATTATACCGTATCGTGGCGAAATAAATGATCTTTCGGATTCTAGAATTATTTTTTGTCTGATTTGAACACCGAAAATTCGATGACAATTTTAAGATGGTCGAAAACGTCGGATGACGAAAAAAATTTTTTTTCACTCGCATTTTTTTTTACTCGCCAAAGTTACTGATTTCCCCCTGTTTAAGGCAGAATTTTTTTAGTGTAACCCTTGAGTTAGATGCGGTCGAAGGCGAAACATGTCAGATGTCTTTGGCGCAAAGCTAATTTTCGACGCCAATGTTTGGCTAAATGTAAAATCGCGTATTTTGAATTATTTTAAAGATCATTACTTTCATTTTAAGGGCATAATTTTTACGTTAATGCTCTCAAACATCACCAACTATTTGCAAAAATAACGTACTTTGAAATAAAAAATGTACAAATTACTACTTTTTAATTTATTTCTCAAAAAAACATAAGTTTACGAAAATCACAACTTTTTTTTTTAAAATCCGTAATTTTGAAGCAATTTTTTCAATCTTCGTATATGTTACGGATAATATTACTGTACACACGGAAAAAAGGTTTTGTGAGATTATCTTCATAAATGACGAAGTTCTTCAATGTGAAGTAAACATTAATACTACTTTTTAAAAATTCTTTAAAAAAAAAGTTTTGGGAATTTTATTTTTTAAATAAATGGATCTAAAAGAGAAAGGCTTGAAGTTATTTAATGTAAAATATCGATTTAATAACACGAAAAGTAATTCATACCCAACGATTTAGAAATAATTTTCATAAAAACGCATCAATTTTAACACTATTTTAAAAAATTCGAAAAAAATAGAAAATATCTTTATTTTACAAAAAAAATTATACCGTATCCTGGCGAAATAAATGATTTTTCCGATTCTGTAATTATTTTTTGTCTAATTTCGACACCGAAAATTAGATGACAATTTTAATATGGTGGAAAACGTAAGATTACCCCTCGGCCGAAACGGAAGGGAAGTTCCACCAAGTAAACAACCGGGAGGAGTAAAACAATTAGGCGTTTTAAGGTTTTTAATTAATATCTTTTTAACTAATTACAATATCGGAATATAAATGGGCAATACGGCTTCCCCGGAAAATTCCCGATCTTTTGGTACCTTCTGCGACTTTCTGCGTGGTGCGGTTCGTGAGAAGATAGACGCACATAGATAGATAGATACGTTTGTTTACCTTCGAATTTTAATAGTGTAGATGAGGTCACGTGAAACGATTTCTATTGGTTGACGCTTTTCAACCTTGAAACTAATCGTATCTTTGTGCATCTTGGTGGACAACCTCGAAACTAATCTTTAGCATATCTTTTGTTTGAGTACAAGTTTTAAAAGAGAGGCCCTCTCCAACGTTGGCACCATCCTTAACCGAAAAAAAGGGGGACCGAGTCGACTCTTGTGTCGACTCGGTCCCCCTTTTTTGGGCCCATGGGCATTTTTTACAGTTCAATATTTTCGGTTCAGTCCAGGTCTACCAAATCAGCCATTTGTTTCTTACATTCGGCCTGCAGGTTGTTGAAATGTTGCAGATAACGAGCAAAACGATAAGACTTTACCATGGTGCACTCGGATACATCATAATACTCGTGCATCTCATCATGCAGGTGATTTGGCAGAGTACGGTCATGGAGGTCCTGGAAATTTGGCAGTCTCCAGGTTGATGGTAAAGAGTCCCAGCTGCTTAAATATTTTGCGCTGGTTGGTTCCCTTGACCACGATGAGGCCACGATTTCCTTGCGCCAGGTGACAAAATTTGCCCCTGACGCAAAAGGACAGGTATTCGAGGGGCACGGATCCAGGCAGGTGGCTTTTGAGATTGAGAAGTTCGTTGATGAAACGATTGGCCCAGCCATCTTTCGAGGTGGTGATCAAATTGGAATGATCCACGGTGATGCACATTACTTGTGGTTCCTCCGAAATGCTGGCAATGGACACTTCGCTGGGGACAGTCTTACCCCCACGATGAAACACGTTGGCATGAGCAAAAAAGGCTAGATGAGACATGTTGCATTTAAGAGAAGGGCGGCGGATGGCTCACCTATTATACACTAATGGGTCAAGTGAATCGATTCCTATTGGCTGGCAATCCATATCATGAGATTTCTATCAGCTATTCAACATTGACATGCAAAAAAATATAAGAGGTTGGTAAAAAGTACAAATTTTTAAAAGAGAGGCTCTCCAACCTTGGCACCTTCCTTCATCCAAAAAAAGGGGGAATGAGTCGACACAAAAGTCGACTCGGTCCCCATTTTTTTGGGTCCATGGGCAATTTTTTTCACTCTATCAAATCTGAAACTTTGTCATTCCCTTCCGCCTGCAACTTGTTAAACTGCTGCTGTGGTATTTTGCAAATTGAAAAGATTTCAGCATGGTGCAATGAGACACGTCCCATTCCTCGTGGAGGCTATCATGCATGGGGTTGGGAAAGGTGCCATCGCAAATGGTGTTGAATTTGGGCAGCATCTCCAAGCACACGGTGACGAGTCCCAACTCTTTAAAATTTTTTTGCTGCTTTGAGCTTTTCACGACAATGAGGCCTCCTGGGTCCACCATGCCCCTCACGCAATAGGGTAGGTGGTCTACAGGCACACTCTTGGGCAAGGGACGTACCAGAAGAAGACGAGCGTTTTTGCAGGCATTGTATCGCATGTCTCGGGGCGTGGAAATGAGTCCGTCATGGTTGACGGTAATGCAGAGCACTTGAGGATCACTGCCATTCCTGGGAAGGGTGGCAATAGAGAACTCGATGGGCACTGGCTTGCCCTGGTGGAGAAAATAGTTGGCATGGAGCAAAATAGATAGACATGCTGCTTTTTTTTCCTTCTCAAAAAGAATGATTCTGCTAGCTAGAGGCTGGCGTTATATAGGCTCGAGGAGCGTGACGTCAACTGGCATCCCATGGGCCAAGGTCTGTTGATGCGAGCGTTCCACGTGGGGTTCCAAAGCCCGTTCTCAGGTTTGGGGACACACCAGGCGCCAAGGAAGGTTTTCGTCTCGATGCATTTCCCAATCGTCCAACCACGTTAATAAACTCACGTACACATCCGCTAGGCGCGTGCAGTTAGTGAGATTCAACGTATAGGCCTCACCATTGTGAGGTTGATGGGCTTCCCAAACTCGGCGAGACGGGGGACGTCCCAGTTGAAAGAATTTTAAATCGACTCCTGGATCCCACGTCAAATCCAAATGACTCGTAAACACGACCACTGTTTTTCCAAACGACCGATTAACGTGCACACCAAAATTGGGCTCAAAAAGGATGGTGTAAGGATAGTCTGACTCTTAATACGTGACTCGATCTGGCCAGTGACACAAATTTCCAAACACGATCGTCGTGCGATGTCGACACTGGTCCAATAAATGTTGTATCATTTTGACACAAAGTCGGACACTTATTTTTCTACACAAAGAATGAGACTTGTTTTTTTAAATTTTTTTTTTTATTAATCATCTACAAGACAGATTCATGGGTTGAATCGCTTTAAATCCAATAGAGTGTTTGTTATAAGAAAGGAGTTTGGGCTTGGACAAGTCCAGGGGCTCCATCGCCAAATCTCTTTCAAAAGAATCCAGGAAGGCGATAAGCTCATTGTTTTCATCACAGAGAGAGGGAACCAGGTGGGGCACCTGGGGTTCTTGTTCATAGACGGACGACAGGAGCTGGTCGAGCAAAGCAGTATCTGGTTCTGGAATCTGCATAAGCTCTGGATAGACTAGCTCAGGATCTGGAATCTGCACAGGTTCTGGATAGAGTAGCTCAGGCTCTGGAATCTGCACAGGTTCTGGATAGAGCAGCTCAGGCTCTGGAATCTGTGTAGGCTTTGGATAGAGTAGATGAGGCTATGGAATCTGCACAGATACTGGAATCTGTATAGGATCTGGAATCTGCGCAAGGAATGGAATCTCTATAGGCTCTGGAATCTGCGCAAGGAATGGAATCTCTATAGGCTCTGGAATCTGCACAGGTCTCATGATGCGCCCTCGTTTCTTCGTTGAGTGCGTCTACTTCAAAGAGCGCTTCAGTCCATGAGCCGGGGTAGGAGGAGGTAGCTTGTAGGGGGTTTGATCAAACCTTTTCATTTTTCGGAAATCCCCCAAGTAGAATACCTTCTGATGGAGCTGAGGGAGAAGGGATTCGGGGATAATGTCCAGACCAAAGGTTGTTTTTTGAACCGTCAACATCAAGTAGTGGGTTCCAGTTGGGATCAGATACGCCATGTGGGGCTCCAAGATGGGCCGATGGTAGAGCATTTGGTCATAGGGCTCAAAACTCCTCCTCGCTACATTGGGTTGGGCTCGGCACGTGAGACTGGAGGGGGGTAATTCGTACAGAAGCATGGGCACCTGCGTCGTTTGAATGAAATGAAACTCTCCGGGGTGCAACGTTCTCAAACCATAGGTAAAGTCTTTTTTGACAAAAAACATGTTGCCATAGATGTAGACCATCCTCTTGTCGGTATTTTTGAGAAAACGATCTGGATTTTTCAAGAGGCTTTTGGACACTTTTTCCCACATGAAATCGTGGGGTCTAAATTCGTTGACATGCTTGGCTTCCATCACGGCACGCTTGAAATTATCCATAAACGTCTTTTTTTATGCCAATGATCTTTGCAAAATAAGGTAAAAACTCGTTTCGCGTGGGGCTCTTGGTAGAGGATGCCCGCTCAAACTTGGCCCTCCGATTGGCATATTCCAACGTATCGGGTTTCTCGGGCACCGTCACGGGCACCACGGTGGAGGAAAGGTGCTCGTGGAAGGCATCCATGCTGCAACTGAGGAGAAGCGTCGACATGAGTCCTCCTTTTATACGTTTCAGACAGGATGCGAATGAAAAATGGGTTTGAGAGGTTGGTAGAGAATGGCACACATGCCTTGCACGGCATTCCAACGATGACATTGCGTCTGGTGGCCAAAGGGGCATTCTCCCCGTGGATGGGATTTCAAGAGCATGACGGTGGTTCGTTTGAAAGGACTGAAAGCGCTCCACTGCGCTTGAATGTCTTTAAATTCTTGCTTGGAACGTGAGTCGGTCATACAAAGGGTACCGACATTGAGATAATGTAATGAGTTGAACAATTCATTCGCCCCTACCCGATCCGAGGCATACGAGACGACACCATTGGTGAGCGTGAAACTATGGTCTTGGAGACACAACACGGCCAGACCGTGCGTATGGAAAAAGACTTGGGCATGGTTCTTGGGAAATCGATAGGCATAAGAGGGTCGTCGATAAGGTTTAGAACGACGTCGTCGAGGGTCTTGTCGAGCAGGTCTCTGCCCATCTTGAGAAGGTTCATGAGAAGGAGAAGCCATGGGAGTGGATGGCAAAGGTGAACCAGGTGTTGACAAAAGGTTAAAGAATTCATCCGTGTCTGTCATTTTGAAAAAAATATTTGCTGCGAGTAGGTTGCTCTTAAACTCAATCTCTCTAAAAAAACATTTTTTTTTAGAGAGATTGAGTTGTAAATTTTATTTGCTTCTGAAATATTTTTCAAACACCAAAGATATATCAAACTTGCCTCACCCTCACATTCTTTTTTGTAAATCTTTCAAACTTGTCAAATGACCCTTTTCAAACTTTATTTGACTCACATTCTTTTTTTTGTGGAAAAAATGTTCCGGGAATGACCCATTTCAAACTTACTTCCCTCACATTCTTTTTTTTGTGGAAAAAATGTTCCGGGAATGACCCATTTCAAACTTACTTCCCTCACATTCTTTTTTTTTTAGGAAAAAATGTTCCCAACCCCCTCTAAAAAAATTAAAATTTTTTTTCCTTGTCGTTTCCAACCTTGACATTGAGAGCGCCTAAAAAAATGGGAGAATGATTACTGGTCCCGAGCTATGCTCCTTTCCAGCAATCATTCTCCCATTTTTCTGGGGAAACCTCTCCACCTCTACGAGGCTCGTAATGGATTGGGTGTCCTGATGAGGGGACAGGTATTCCTCACCTCCAGGTGTTGGAGTAAGCAACGCATGTGAAATACATGGCCACAGTGTGTCTTTTCTGGCCAATGCATCTGACTTAGGCATATTGAACACGTCTCGGGTACTTGGAAGACGCTTTCAGGCCATTTCAACGCGTAGCACCCATCCAACACGGCTTGAGACAATAGAATCCAGGGGGTCAACTGTTGAGGACCGTGTCGCCTCCAAGCCTTGTAGGCCAATCGATACAACTTGGGTATGGCCAGGATCGTCCACAGGGCTTGAATAAAAGCCCCCTTTCCTTTGTTAGCCAGCTGCTCGAGGTAATCACTGTACAGTTCGGAGGGTTCAGAGTACGTGAGGCACTCGAAGGTGGGCAGAAGGTGGGGCTCGGGATGTGGAAACACTTTGCGTAAAAATTCTCCCAGGTCCACGGGGGAGAGAGCAATCACGTCGGAAGGTGTCAAAGTCTGTAAAAGGGCGCGAAAATGCATCATGAAGGTAATGTAATCGGCCAAATGGGCCTCTTGGTATTTGGCCAGGTAGACTTGAAACGCTTTGTCAGACTCCATTGTCTCGTGTGATGCAGAGGGCTTCCGAGCCCTGCTTTTGAGAAGAGAGAGAAGCCGGAAGTGACTTTTGATTGGCTAGAAGAATGTCTCACCTTGGCCAACGCGGGGTAAGTATTCTTTTTCCATTCTCTAAAATGTGTTTCAATCTTGCTTCGGTGGGCGCACCACACCATCAATAAAACGTGAATCATGGGGTCTCCCCGCAGTAAGCAATCCCGTGGCAGGTGTTATTTCAAGATGGGTAGTGAGCTTATCAACAGTTTTATGTCTCCTATTATGTAATATACGTACTGTAATATATGTACTGTACACTGTATATGTACTGTAAATGTGTCGACTCTAAAATATTTCAATTTTGCAGACAGGAAGAAACAAACCAGAGTACTACTTCTGGGACCTATTTTGATTGATTTCTAACTGATGATTAAGTATGCAGTTGATCTTGCCTGCATTTTTTATTTTATCTCTTAATATAATTATTTTCACTAATTTAATAAGCATGATAGATAAGAATTTGAAACTGAATTAGCTTAGCAAAGTCATTCTTTTGCTAAATTTTATTGAAACAAAAGCTCAAACTTACATTTAGTCAGAGGTGGACTAAGTGGCTGGCGGACCTGACGGCCACTAAGAGACCCGAGAAGTTCGTTTTTAACCTCCCCAGCACAAAAGGCACTTCAAAGTGTTGCGAACCCTCCCACTATTTCCAGAGCACCCCTTCCCTCCTTCAGTTCTTACCTTACCAGTTTTGGTTCGGGAGGGATTTTCCCTTAACTCTCTTACTCTTTTTCCTTTCTTTGTCTTCATATAATGGAGGGTCCTTCCATTATACACCACCTATGAACCCACCGTGTCCCGGACTGGCAACTAGCTGCTGTAAGGAAAGAGAGTGACATGATTTGGTCACTCTTGTTCCTTCCTTTCATTTTGGCATCACAGACCACCCCCAACCTTTTGTAAATACAGTAAATTAATAAAATCGTATGGAATTACAATATGGAGTATGCATTGTTACGTCTGCTAAATATGGTTTAGTTCCTGTGTAAGGACACCAGATGGTGCTCTTCTCTCTTGGTACAGTCAGAGAGGGAATGAATATTAACGTCTCGCTGTTCAGCTACACGAGGGCTTTTGGCAAAACACCTCGTAATTTTGAGCCATGATCAAGTGACGTGGACAACACTTGAACTGGCATCCCTCTCCTGACTACCACACCACACTACACCAACGGGAAGACGTTTCAGCTCTCGACAGATTTAACGTGCATCGCTCCCCTGCACGGAGGGTAGTCAATGGTACTGGGCTCAAACTCATGACATGTCTGCCATGATCCGATACCTTGACCACTTGGCTACCGCAGCCCTTTTGGTACAGAGCCAAGTCTTTGTTATAGCTTTATTATGCTATTCAAATGCAATGGCGCGAGCGCATATAGTTGTACTCGAATGCTTCTAATTCCAAAATAGTTGGGATAATAAATTGCTTTTTTAAGGTCTGTTGATTGATAAGTTAGTAGTTTTAAGAAATTTTTCACTGTCCGGAATCGAACCGGAGCCAAATTAGCACATTTCGATATTTATTATAGCGCATTGAACTGATCTAAGATTATAGGACATTACAGTTGAAAGAATTACGATTGAACTGTTTTTTAGAGATTGTTCAATATGTCACGCAAAATTTAATCGAAAAAAGGGTAATTTAAAAGCACAAATTTACAAATTGTTGGATTTTGAACAAGGTGAAAAGACTGCAGATATTTCAGCGCATTTAAGTGTACTGTAAAAAGTTCGAAGATCTCAAGATGGAATACTACGAAATAGCAAAGGAGGAAGAAATTGATGAAATTGAATCATCTCTAGCGGTTACTGACACGGTTTTACACTCAAGTGTCGTTCTCGTCACTTGGAAATTGTTCAAAATTACGAAGTCGTCGCCCAAAGCCCTCGTGTAGCTGAACAGGGTGACGTTAATATTCACTCACTCACTCATTCGGTTTTACAAGATTTAGAGGTAAGATTTACAACCTACTTCATAATTGTAAAGCTGAAACTTTTGTTGAAAGTAACAAATTTAGCGTTAGTAATTCTAGTAAAAATCTTAGCTCTAAAAATATTACGGTTAAAATGCCAGAAATTCCACTTAATGTTTTTTCTGGAAAATTTGAGGAGTGGTGTTTATTTACAGTACAATTTCAAAATTTAAATGAAGATAATGAATGTTTAACTGGAAATCAAAAACCATTCTATTTGCGTGAAACATTAAAAGAAGATGCAAAAAACATTGAAATTTTGGATGATTCTTACAAATCACTCTTTGTGGCGAGAGAGGGAGAGTACGAAACGAGAATTCAAAAATGACAAATAGATGAGATTCCAATCCAAGGTTTATTATGGGGGACGTTGACCCAACTGTTGACGAAAAAAGCGACCCTCTCTCCTACACAACAATAAGTGGACAGCCTCTAGGGAGGCTTCTATATTAACCCCTCTGGCATATTGGCGCTTCCAGCTAAGCCATGCTCGCCAACATCCCACCGGGCTTTGAAATATACATTTCAAACCAAGGATATATTTACATAAAATTTGTACAGAGGGTATCACACAACATACACAATAAGAACAAAATATAATCATCAATATAAAATATAAGAATTAAAAATAAAAACGAAATCCAAAGAAATATTCATTAAAATACAATCAACAATCAAAAGCAATAGTAAGAGTTGAAATACAATCAATAATCAAAGCAATAAAAATTAATTTTCAATATTTACATTACACAATAGGTAAAATAGTAATTTTTGTAATAGGTCGTTTAACAAAGTTGTCGTAGCCTCTAGCTACTCCTAAGATTCTCAACTCCCCTTCGGGTATTACCCGAATCCGAACGTGTTGGCTGGTTAAAGAATTCAGTAGTCATCTTAACAAATCAATCTATTTATTGATTTTTCTTAATTAAAGAGATTACACAAATACTACTCAATTTTAAGAACAATAAAACACAGTGGAGAATGAGAAGGGATCAATAATCGTGAACGACGGAACCCGATCTGAATCCATGAAAGATCGACGCGTACAATTACAGCTACACACGTATACTTAACTAGCTGTTACCCGCCCGCTTCGCTGGGTATTTCATGATGTTTTATAAATTTTTACTGCTTATATATATGTATAAATTATTGATATCTAAGTCCTAGCATTAAGAATTCGTATGTATTGAAAAATATACTTATACCTTTAACTGTCGCAAAAAAAAGGGGCAGAACTCATCTTTGTATTTTCTAAAAATCTCTAAAATTGAAGTATAGAATGATATTTGCTCTTTCGTAACCCAAAAACCAAGTGGATTCCCGCAAAACCAATTTTCGGTGGATCTCTACTCCGTAAATTGAACATGCAAGCCAACTTCCAAGTCTAAATCTAACAGGAAAAAAAAAGTTTTACTATCAATATCCCCGTAATCCCGTTGAGAGCCGTTTTCCAAAATAACCGCTCTTAGAGGATTTCAATTCAACAAAAGAAAAATGCAAACAAAATTGCATTATTATAGTCCTTGTAGCTCGAAAAAAGTAATTTTTTTGTCAATACGTCCCAGTAACCCCCTGCACCCCCCCTTAAGAACTTGATTTGCTTAAAATACATTCTTAGTGGATCTCTATTCAACAAAAGAAACATGCTAAACAAATTTCAAGTACATGGGTCTAACAATTAAAAACATTAATTTTTTTCTGTAACTCCTCTTGACCCCTCGCAAACATCCTTAGGGGTCAATTTTCGTTTCACTCTTTGTTAGAGGAACTCTATTCCATGAAAGGAACATGCCTACCAATTTTCAAGCAGGATGATCAAATAGTTTAAAAATGGAAATATTTATCGATTACGCCTCTTAAACTCCCGAAATTAAACTTGGTAGTTGATATTCGCAAAACCCATTTTGTAGCGGTTCTCTACTTTACGAAAGGAATCTGCTTATCAAATTTCAAGACTGTACGTCTAACAGTTTAAAAATGGGGATAATTTTCTATAAGGCCACTTGAGCCCCCGCAACGCCACTTCTGGGTCTGTTTTTACAAAACCCATTTTGTAGGGGAATTGCACTCTATGAAAGGAATCTGCTTAGCAAAATTTGAAGAATGTGCGTCCAATTAATTAAAAATGCAAAAAATTATCAATAACGCCCCTTGAACCCCCGCAACGCCACCTAGGGGTCGATTTTCACAAAACATATTTTGTAGTGTATTTCTATCCTATGAGAGGAATCTGCTTACCAAATTTCAAGACTGTGAGTCTAATGGTTTAAAAATAGAAATAATTATTTATATCTGCCCTTAACCCCCTGCAACACCCCTTGGGGTCAATTTTCTCCAAACCCGTTTTGTAGCGGATATTTACTCCATGAAAGAAACATTTCTACCAATTTTTAAGCAGCTAGGTCAAGTAGTTTAAAAACGAAAATATTTATCTATTACGCCCCTTAATCCCCCACAACGCCACTTAGAAGTCTGTTTTCACAAAACCTGTTTTGTAACTGATCATTATTCTACGAATGGAATCTATTTATCAAATTTAAAGACAGTGCGTCAAATAGTTTAAAAATTGAAATAATTATCTATAACGCCCTCTAAGCCCCTGCAACGCCACTTGGGGGGTCGATTTTCACCAAACTCATTTTGTAGCGAATCTCTACTCTCTGAAAGGAATCTGCTTACCCAATTTCAAGATTGTACATCAAGTAGTTTAAACATGGAAGCAATTATTTATAACGCCCCTTAACCCCCTTAACGCCCCTTGCGTTTCGAATTTCGGAAAATCCGTTCTTAGCTGACGTCTACTCTATGAAAGGAACGTGTCTACCAAATTTCAAGTCTGTAGGTTGAATAGTTCCGGAGATATCATGATTAGTCAGTCAGTCAGTCAGTCAGTGAGTGAGTCGCTTTTCTCCTTTATATATATAGATTAAATGCTATAACACTAACCTGATTTCTTATACTGTAGCAGGTTCGTCTAGTTGGTTCTTTAGGATCTTGATTGGGTCAACTTAAGGTCAGGATTCCTTCTTTAAGAGGCGACTTATATTTTCAGCTATTCCCGCAGTTCTTCTACGAACTAATTTTATCCACGACGGTGAGTTGGATTCCCAACGATTCTGTGCACTTTCCTCTACGTCTGTACTTGACAACACTTTCTCATTTCATTTCATTCTCTCTCTCACTAACTCGCTAAATCCGAATTTATATAAAATATCTCATTTGCATTAAAAAAGCGTGACATATTGAAGGTCTAAACGATCTGAAAGAACTCACGTAATACGCCTAACACCTGAAAAACACTGAACCTGCACAAAATATTAACTCACTAACTTTAGAATGCCTGAAAACACTGAACCTGCACAAAATTTTAACTCTCTAACTCTAGAAATTTTAATTAAACTAGCACACAGAAATGACTACTCCACTCCATTTTATTCTTCTTTTACATAAATTCCCTACAGTGTATCCCATTCGGGCGAAGATCAGGGGAAAACCTTCCTTTAAGGAAAACCCTGATTATGCACTTTACTTAAGAGCTAATAAATATAAAAAAAAAAATTTACAATAATATCTTCGTATGACTTTCATCATCTCATCACTATGCTCAGGGACTGCTGCCCTGAAAGGAAACCTTGTCAATTTTCTTTCTAAAACATGACATTAAATGCACAGAACCTTATACAACTTCCTTATTGACAGAAATATGGCATACATTAGATTATATATACATAGTCTCATAACAAAATAACCTTTATCTGGTTTCATTTTCAAAAAATTCCCAATCAATCGCGATGCGCTGTTAATGTTTTTGTTAGTATTCCTAATTACGCCGCGCCCCGAAACCAGACACTACTTATACATCTTAATAATTACACACAAAAATCTATACATTTTTCACATACAATATATTACAACAAACAATACAAGTAATCTCACATATAAAGCCACGTCTTTAAAGTGTAGCAAAACAATTGCAATTCAACAAATGTTTTCCCACAATTTGGAAAAAAAATTAAATACAAAAGCTTTTTCAATCGATATGAAAATGACCACAACGCAGTAACATTTTTGTACGCTAATTTTACAAAAAAATAGACTAGCCCACATGGAAAATACTCTGAACTGTCTGTCAGAGGAAAAATAAACAAATTAGAATTATACAACCTGGCTAGTCTTTAGATCCAATCCGCATAGGCTTTGTCTCCAACCACGGCCTCTGTTCTGGATGACCTTGTCCTAGGGCTGTCCTCTCTGCACTCCCACCTTCTGGGTCTCCTCTTCCATTGAGTCCGCTGAAGCTGATATGCTCCTGCTGAGGCGTTCCTTCCATCTGCGGGATTCCGATTCTGGCTGCTGTCCACTCGACGTCGGCTCCGGAGGTATTAAGGGCAGTTCCGTTCCTGCTGGCCTGGACGGGACCTGTTGCATTTGAATCTGCAGGATGGTCCTGGAATTTTTCCTTCCGATTTCACCTTTCTATACCGCTTTCTTGAGGGACGAGACGGCATTGGACGAGGCCAACTTTCTCTTGCCACGGGATGCCTGGGCCTCCAGTCTCTTCTTCCTCTGTATGTTCTCAACCCAAGATTCGGCTCTTTTCTCTCTCTCCGTCCAACGTGGCTTTCTTTTCCTGAAATTGTACTTACCAATCCCCGAAGAAATAGTCGACTCCGACCGCACACGCTTTCTCCTTCTCACCTCCTCTCCATCGCGTCTATCCCTGACTATATCTTCACTACCTTCCAAATTTCCGGATTCTGATCTTCTACGACTATTCCCATCACTTTCTGATTGCACTAATCTCGGCTGCCTATCATCCAATCTGTCTGATGCTACTGCATTATGATCACTACTTCCCGCAATTTCCGATTCGGCAACACTGTCCTCTGATTCTCTTTGATGGTAAATTCTCCCCTAATCCACATTAACAGTTATTCTTTTACCAAACTTTAATATTACTAAATTATTATTTTTCACACTCAAAACTTTATAGGGGCCCTCAAACTTTGGCATAAATTTACCCACCATTTTCTTACTCGCCGAACTCAAAGGGTGAGTTTGAACCAACACTAGGTCATCAACCTTCACATTAACTTCACGCCTCTTCTTATTATAATATTTCGCCAACTTCTCGTGCTGGCACTTTGTATGTATCCTAGCCTCCTCAAACAAATTTTCTGTATTTCCACAAACTAAGTCTGATCCATCAGTTACCATTACTAATTTCTGAAATGGGGTGATTAAATTTCGACCTAAAAATAATTCCGCCGGTGTTTTACCCGTTGTCTCATGTACTGCTGTCCTTAAAGCGTAACTAAACTCCCGCAGAAATTGGTCCCAGTTAGTGTGATTATCCGCGACAAAACTCGAAATCATTTGTAGAAGAGTAGGATTAACTCTTTCCGTTTGATTAGCTTGTGGACGATATACTACAGTTTTAACGTGTTTTATGTTGAAGCTGCGACATACTTGCTCAAAAACTTCGGATATCATTTGGGGACCATTATCACTTATTAATTTAACTGGAGCTCCATAACGCGAAATAGAATTCTCAAAGAATGCATTAGCAATTGCTTTAGCCGAAGCTTTCCTTAAGGGAACTATTTCAACCCATTTAGAAAAATTATCCGTTATTACTAAAATAAATTTATAACGTTCCTGACTAGTTGCAGGGTATGGGCGTAATAAATCTAAAGATACGATTTCATTCGGAAAATTCGTTACTATCGGAATTAATCGACCAGCTGGTAATCCGTTCTTATAATTGAATTTTTGGCATCGGTCACAGGTTGCTACATATTTATAAATATATTTACGCATGTACGGAAAATAACACGCGTCTTTTAATTTTAAGTAGGTTTTCTTTTTGCCTAGATGTCCCGCCATCGGCGAGTCATGGAATTCTCGCATAACATCTTTACGTAATGTTTTCGGTATAAATTTCCTTAACCCTCTGAGTGTTCATCCTTGTCCTGAAAAATCATTCCGAAAGCGTTTACTTCTTTTTTGAGAATTCCTTCGAAAGTGCAACACATTTAATTCCTTTCCCCTTTAAAGTTAGCGGGAGGTCTACAGGGGAAGATTTTATTACTCAGTTCGGCCTCTTTGTTGCTTTAAAACCGGGAGAAAACTCGTCCACAGTTGTGACGTTGCCTTGTGCGAATTTTGGGTGGAAAAAGCGGGTCCACGGGGTTGTTTGATCGGTTAAGTCACAATAAAAGTGAAGAGTTAAAAAAAAAAACTCGAAAGAAAGAAACTTGTTACAAAAGTTGAAAAATACTTGTTTATTTTAAACAAAACAATATTAAAAAAAATTAATTTAAGAAAAATAAACTATTTTGGACTAACGATTTGAGCCAGGAAAAAGTACCTTGTATTTATTGTGGAATATGAGACTAAGAAAACACAAATACATCGTAATGTTTTTTAAAAAGTAACTATGTAAAAAAGAGTAAAAGTGACCATCTCTCTCTCTCTTTTTAAACAAAAAGAGAATAAATGAAGTATCGTTACATACGACGATTATGTTTATGAAATGAAATTAGTCTTCCTCTATTCAATTATATTTTAAATTTAAAGTAACATAAAGAGGGATTTCAATACTTTTAATTTATATATATTTTAATCCTATAAATGATGTTTTTATGTTAAATTAATTCTTCGGAAAAAATCTAAATTTTATTTCATAGTCAAACAACTTGTACTAAGCAAAAATACCTTCTTTACATAGGCATTTGTGACGGAGCAAAAAGCAAATTTAGTCAAATTTTTTATTTTTATTTTAATGGGAATATATTTTTCTTCAAAATGTAAAAGTATTTCGAACCATTTTCTATTACAATTTAATTTTTTATTTTTCTGTTTCTTTAGTGTTAAACGGAAAATTCACTGATAAATACAACTTTCACACAATTCAATCATTACAAATTCTAATAAGAAAAAAACTTCTCCCAATTAACTTTGTCTTTCAAAACAGTACACTTAAAATAATTTTGCTCAGTGAAGCTAACCGACAATTCCGCAGTGTATTCATATTAATTTTTTTTAAAAAAATAACATTCGGAAATGCTGTATTCAATTTTTTGAGTATAAAAAAATAATGCCTGCTGTGGAGAAGACAGAGAATGAGATGTGATGTATGGTTTTGAAAGAATGTTTTCGTACATGTAGAGTATTTTTGAAAATTTAAATATCACCAAAGCTGATCATATGATTGTAAATGAGTCTTATTTTAGAATGTGAGCTGTGGGGTATCAAAATAAGACATTTTACTTTTAAATAGCGAAGGAGTTTATACTCAATATCCTCTTCATAAAATTGCTTACAACTTTTATTCAAATTGTAAAGGAACTGAAATATAAATATCTGACTTACTCCAGTCAAAAATATTCATATTATGTGAAAATACTGTTCCTCCACTTATTTAAGTACGTTTATAAGCTATAGCCCAAAGCAATATTTTATTTTTATAAACGAGGCACAAAAATTCAGTTATAAAAATATATTTTTCATTTTAGAACATATAAACCGTACACGGATTGCAAGACCATTTCTAAAATACTAAGAGTTTTTAGAGGAACAAAAACATATAATTTTGGGTAGTTCAAATTTTAATATAATACGCAAATATATATATTATTAAACAAATACGTTTGACAAGAAAAAAGTAATTTATTTAAATCTTGTATTGCATGAATAAAATAAATCAAAGATCCTCCTGAAATAAACACAATTAAAGGGAAAATGTTTAATTTGCAATCGATAGCATATAAACGTTTCTGTTAGAGGTATCCCCGAAGTGACGCAATCCTATTCGGTAAAAAATAAAACTTACTGCTGGAATCATACAATTTCCTAATGAATGGGTGAATCCGAATATTTTTTTCATTTGAACTGTTTGGCCGGAAATGGCTAAATAGGAACATTTAATAATTTACAAAATTAACCGTTAGAGTTTATATAATTTCTTAGATTACAAAAGGTGTGTTTCGGAAGCCACAAGTTTTAATAGGAGTACGGCTTATGAAAAGTAGAACAAATATATCTGAAGACTATGGTTTGTTACCTTAAATATTGTGAGTGAGTGAGTGATTTTGGGGTTTATTGGCGCAAGAGCCGATTTCGGCTATACTGCGCCAAACATTTGTTTTAATATCTGTGGTCTAGACGGGAAGAGAGAAAGAAAGAATGAATTGAATGACAAGAAAGAGGGTCGAAAATAGAGAAGGATCACTAGGGTACCCGGGTTCGTGAAGCCCGTGTTTGCCAAAGACAGTAAACCCGTGGGAAAAGGAAAAGATCACTAGGGCACCTCGGGATTGTGACACCCGTACTCACCTAAAGAAGGTGAGCCCCCTGAGGGGCTTAAATATTGTGAAACACAACAAAGTATATTGGAAATCAATTCCCCAATTCGTGTTAATAAAAATGTATGAAAAAACTGCAAGACTTATTTTTGTATTTGTAATTATTATAATTTTTCCTGAAAACTGCAATTTCTTGTGCGGCACCCGTCAAAACCGCTGGGCCCTCACTTTTTGCCTCACCCCTACCTAAACCAGCTCTGCTCTAGCAAGTGAAATGCCGTCTTCTGTTTATCAAGGTTATGTATCAGACTGCATCCTGTATGTTAGATGTTCGTTTTTTTCTTCTACGTCAATCTGTTAAAATCTGAATTTAAAATTATATGAAATTCTTAACATTCGCAACAATGCCCTTTATAATTTTTTTAATAGTATATGAATGCGTCTTCAAACATTACATTACATTTATGTTGACTTTTTAATTAATATTAAGTATAACTTAACGCAGAGATTTTCTGAATTTTAAAATAGATAGTTCAAAACTCTTGTAGATATGATCATAATTTTTCATTCCTGTGTTTTAGCTTCTCAGTAGTGCTTCTACTTAAAAATTTATTGTATATTCATCAAATTTTTCAGCATAATTTTTGCTCTTAACATACAGTTTTAACCGAATTGTATGAAATTTACGAAATGCATTAAAATGCTTAAGATTCTTATGTTAAAATTTAATTTAATATTTTTATTCGAAGAATTGTTAGTACTTATTTTAAATAATTTTTAACTGAGTATGTGCCGATACATAAATATTTTTTCTGAAATTTCAAATACAATTTCTAACATAAAATTCCTAGTTTTGTGTGAAAATCTGGATATTTTCTGAATGTTAATTATAATAGATATCCAGATTTTAATTACTTGTTCTTCAGTTAGCTTTAAAAAAATATTTAGAAATTTTGCATAAACAAATATGTTTAAAAAAATTTTCAAATTTATCTTTATATTTATTTATATGCGTAATGTCAACTGTAAATGTATCCGAATATTTTTATTACTATTTATTCAAATATTCAAGGTTAAAATATGAATTGGTATAAAAAACCCCTCTTCATGTTTTCTCTGAAGTAAACTGAAACTCAAGCATTTTTTTTAATTCAAATATAATTTGGTGTATTGTAACAATACGCGCCCTGAACATCTGGCTTTAAATTAAAATAATAAATAATGGATCTGAATTAGTTTTTTCATATTATTTTTATGAAAGCGTTAAGAATTTTTTACAAATAATTTGAGGCAAAAGTTTAAAAATTATTCATTTTTAGTAGTTGGAAGTTTAAAAGGTTTTAAATTTTC
>BMAO01007583.1:0-16692 GCA_019973975.1 Trichonephila clavata | reverse complement strand
TTTAATGTCTACACTACTACTTTAACACTCTTAACATCAACTTAATATAAGGTGACAGTACCTGAACTTATGCAGTCTTCTACTCAATCCAACTTGACTTTAACACTTCTTGAATATAATCTTTTACAAGGACTTTAAACCAATTCTGGTAATCTTCACCTTGTAACTATCTTGACACCTCTTGCTAGCTAAACTTCTGACTTTCTTATACTTTCTGTTTACCTATTCTCTTCATTGCCAATTCACTAACTATTCCCTATTCACTTCACTTCTAATCCACTCACAATTCGCTAACTCTTAAACTCGAGAAGAAGGAATATATATAATAAACTTAATTTGCATATCACGTTTCCTTCTTTTAGGAGAAGATTGGTTAAAATTTGCTGGCTCAAAAGAATACCCAAAATGACTTGTTAGTTGAAGGTCGCGTATAGATCCATCCCATATTCACACATTTGAAATTTGATAAGCATGTTTCTTTTTATGAATAGAGATCCACTAAGAACTGATTTTATAGAAATCGACTTCTATGGATGGGGAGTGAGGAGTTACTGGGCATATAAATAAAAAAATATCGTTTTCAAACTACTAGACCTACAGTAATGAAATTTAATATGCATGTTTTGTTATTGATGAATTTAAATCCGCTATAAAAACGGATCAAAAGGAAATTGACTCTCAAAGGGGTGTACGGGACTTATAGAAAAAAAATTCTTTGTTTTTTAACTATTAGAATTAGACTATGAATTTAGCATGCGTGCTTATTTTGTTGCGTACAGATCTACTACAAATCGATTTTACGGAAACCTATTTTTGACGGAAGGAGTTACGGAAATTATTGATATTTAAGTCCCAGCATTATAAGTGCTCTATTGTGTTGAATAATATTTTTATAACCCTCCCCTCTTGTTTTAAAAGGGATAGGTTTTGAATTTCTAAAACTGAAGTAGAGATATCTTTTAACCACCCGCAAAGAGAATTTCTGGAAAACCCATTTTAAGTTGATATATACTCAACAAAAGAAACACGCTTACCCAATTTTAAGTCAAAATCTAAGAATTCAAAAATGGAATTTTTTATCAATATGATAAAAATCCCCCCTTCCCCTTCTTTTCGACTGAGTATTGATTGAGTCCATTTCCGTAAGACCCGTTTTTAGCGGATTTCAACTCAACAACCGAATTTCAACTGTACAGCGAATTTCATTACTGTAGGTCTAGTACAGGGATACACAACCTTTTTGGGATGAGTGACATTATTAGATAAAAAATAATTATGTGTACCACTTCTAACTTTTCAATAATAAAATGTGGAACAGTAAAAAAAAAATGTTATAAGCTTATTATGGGATATGGTACCATCTTCACGATTTTTTTTACTTTTAATATTTGATATTTAGTTTTAATTGTATTTTATAAAGGTTAATATTTAATGATAATTCCATACAAAAAAATTTTATTTTGTTGCAAAATGTTTGTAAAATCTAAATTTCTTGAACTTTTTTAAACATTTTTTAAATTCCTAAGGCTTTTTTAAATATGTCTTTTCTTTCAAAAAAAATTTTCCAAGTGCCTTATACTATCTATACAAATAAATAAAATTTAAGTATCTGTTTGTAACTTCAAATTTGCAGCTTTTTACTAAATGCATTTAAAGGTATATACGGTACTTAAATCAAAAAAATCAATTTTTAAAATTTTTGTCTGTCTGTCTGCCTGCCTGCCTGCCTGTTTCGTCTAATCTCGGAAACGGCTGGTGCAATTTTAGAAATTCTTTCACCAATGGAAAGCTACATTATCAGCGAGTAACATAAGGTATATTTTATCTTCATATTCCTACGGGAACGGGAACTATACGGGCAAAACCGTGGGACGTTGCTTACTCCTCGCTAAGTTGGCGCAAAATTATGCATTTGGTCAATAATGGAAATTTTAATAAAATTGTTCTCACATTTGTAACAAATAACTGAAACATAGTGTAATTTAGCATCTTTACAAAAAGCAGTTTTTTAAATGGTTTTTTATTAAACGCCTAACATTTATTACGTTACGTTTGTTAAATGTCGAACTCAAACTTTGAGAAATATCGCCAAGTTAGCTAAGAAGTTCTCTACTCCGAAAATCCAGATATTTTAATGCAAATTTTCTCAAACTTTTTAAAAGGGAAACGAAATAAAGTTTTAGCGAATTGCGCGGGTGATATTGAAAATTCTATGGTAATATTAATTGACAGTTTCATAAAAAAATTTGATTTATTGTATATTTATTACTTTGAATTTTTTTAAACCTAATTATACTATATTCATATTTTGCACAAAATTTTTCACTTATACTGAACCTAGATATTTTGCATGGATGTATTACTTTGAAAATATACTAGATATTACTATGGAGGAAGCCATACAATGTCACTCGCCGAATAAAATTAGGGAGCTTTACACAATACTTATTTTATCTTCGGTCTTTCTAATACTCAAATCTTTTTGGGATAAGTACAAAGACTACATGGCGGAAGATATTTTGCGACGATTGCAACAAGTACAAGCAAATATGCCTTTCAATGAACACATCTACAACGAGACGTAATAAAGATTTTCAGAATGGTTGGGAAGAAGCTACACGATTTTGGAATGATTAGTCCTAGATGTGTCGACAGAAATGGCTTCGATAATGAAATTACTTGAGAATTAAACTACTATTTTATAGCATTGCAAAATCAAGTAACAGAATTTATCTCTTAATTAACTCCTGAACAAAGTCACGTTTTCCAACAAGTGTTACGCAAAATAGAATCCGGCAGTGGTGCATTTTTTTTTCTAGACGCCCCTGGAGGAACAGGAAAAACGTTTTTGCTAAATTTATTATTAATTACCATCAGAAAAACCTAGAAGATAGCAGTTGCTATGGCTTCTTCTGGTGTAGCCGCGATTTTACTGACTAACGGTCGTACTGCACATTCCATTTTAAAATTATCGCTTAATCTTGCATTTAAAGATTCACTCATCTGAAATTTCAGAAAAAATAGCTCTCAAGGCAGGATGCTTCCACAATGTAAGCTTTTAGTGTGGGATGAAAATACGATGTCTCACAAGAAAGCTATAGAACCGTTAAGAGGTCTAAGGACTCTTAAATTGTAAATTTTTCAATTTTTTGAAAAAAATATATGTTAAAGCCTCAACATTTCTGAGCATTTTGATACCAAAATGTTGTTGATACTGTAAAAAGTTCCGAAGTTATTGAGAAATAACTAGAGAAATTTAAACAAAATCCCTATCTCTTTCGTATCTCTTTAACTTCATTTTTCTCAAAACAACAAATTTTAGCTTGTGCGCAGAAATTCTCAGAAACTATTTATGAGATTGATTTGAAATTTCATACACGTGTTCAAAATATGGCTCTTCATAACTTATACTTCAATTTTCAAAAAAAAATTAATAAATTTTTTTTATTTGAATTTTAATTTATTTTTTTCTTAAAATTTTAAAATTTTCGTTGTAATTGTATTTAAAAAATATTTTTTTTCTCTAAATTTTTTAAAAGTTTGTATAACTTTGAAAGTGAACATTTTTATACCAAGTAAAGTTAATTTTGTAAATTTTGATCAATTTTGTACTTCAGAATTTTGCGCGCTGTAAAATACTAATTTTCAAATTTTTGAAAAATTGTCCAATTTTTATTTCCTTATAAATTTTTAAAAATTTTCTCAAATTCTCCGGAAATTTGAGAACGAATGTAAATATATGTGATTATCATGTGATAAAAATTTCAAATGATTGTTTTGCTTTATTGCTAAGTTACAGTGGTTTCAAGAAGGATATTTTTTTCGAGTGCACAGATATATGTTAAGGGTCCTTATAAATTGGACTCTTCAGGATTTACGAGATAGGTACCGATATTATAGGAGGAATGGTTGCTTTATTATATATTGAGTGGTGAATTTTGAAAAACTCACCCTGTAATCCAGAGGAGGTACACCGGCAGATGAAATAAGTCTTTATTAAATCATCAAGCTTATGGGCAAAAGTTGAAAAATTCAGTCTGAAAACGAATATGAGAGTGTATCTTCATAATGACGTAGATTCGGAACATTATGGAGAGGCGCAATTGAAAATCGGTTATGGATGTTTGGACGCAAATGCTGGAGGCTATATTTTTCTTCCAGAGAATTTTGTAATGTAGAAGAAATTGATGTAAATCTGATTGCTCAAATATATCCGGGGTTGCAACAAAATTTAGAATGGGATCAGTGGCTGCGCGCAAGATCAATATTGGCGCCTAACAATGACATTGTCCGTAAAATCAACATTGAAAATTTAAATGACGTGCGGGGGAGGAGGGGAAATGAAGAAATATTTATCAATGAATACAATCATGGATAAAGAACAAAGTACTTCATATCCCATGAACTTTCGGATGTACCCTCACATAAACT
Source organism: Trichonephila clavata (assembly GCA_019973975.1). NCBI lineage: Eukaryota > Metazoa > Arthropoda > Arachnida > Araneae > Nephilidae > Trichonephila > Trichonephila clavata. Next base: position 12,261 of record BMAO01007583.1, on the reverse strand, counting down.
TCAATTAAAACTAAATGTATCAGTTATACTTATGCAAAATCTCGATGCTTCTTGATTATGTACAGGAACGAGGCTTTGTATCACAAAACTGATGAAGAATATACGTGGTGCCAATATTTTAACATATGTCATGAAAAGGGATAGTGTTATCATACCTCGAATTCCAAGTATCCCCACTGATCTACCGTTTCAATTCAAACGAGTTCAATTTCCCCAGTTTTACTGTTGCTATTAACAAAGCTAACATTTCAGGTAGCAGGGGTACATTTGGAAAAGCAATGTTTTTCCCATGGTCAACTATATGTAGCCTGATCGGTGTGTCCAATGCCCAAATCTTCATATATTTGCCACTGACAGAAGAACATATAATATGGCATACAGTAGCATCTTAGAATAACATTCTGTTTTGAGCTCTTTTAAAAAGGAGTTATATATTATACGTAAATACTTTCGACTTTTAAAAATATTAGTAGTTAAAGTTATTGAGTTTTTGTTGTTAATTATAATAATTACATTTTAAGTTTTTTTAAATTAAGCTCAATTTTAGAATTTTTAAATTTTATTGATTTTAGTCAAGCAATAAAAAAATTACCATATTATAATATTTACTTTCTAATGATAATGATTACTACTTTGAATGTTATTTAAAGACATCGCAAGTGGAGCCGTGGGTAAAAGCTAGTGTTACATAAAACTGTGCATGGGTTTTTTTTCTGTTGCTGCTCTTTAATTTTTCATTAGCGCGTTTTTCACGTAGTGGAACAAAAGCGCTATTAGGACGCAAATTTCGTCTTCGTGTTCGTTCCATATTTTGTCGTACCTTTTTCTCAGCCAATAAGCAACCAATTGACCTCGGATTTTCGGCATTTGGTCACATTTGTGCCCTAGATGAGCCGAATCATATTTAAATTTAATAATTTTTAATTTTTTTTTAAGTACAGTACTACTTTCTGTTAGTAAAAAGTTCTTAGTTGCATTATTGTAAAATACAACATATGAAAAATGCACTAAAATTACTTGGCCATGCCAATGATTGATATCTTGTTAATTTTTTTATAGTTAAACTTCCAAAAATTCTCAAAAAAGCATTAATTTGGACTTTGAAATTTTTTAGAAAAAGTACTAAACATTTTAGAGCTAATTGCATGCACAGTTTTACAAAACATACATTTCAGAACTTGTATAAAAATTTTCAAACCCATACTTCAATTACCAAAAAAGCCTTAGGGTATATGTACAAAAATTCAACATGGAGAAATATCAGTTTGAAGTTTTCATTCCATAAATAGAATGATATAATATTCATCGAATAGTCTGAAACTTTTATGAAATGTTAATTAGCTTATTTAAACTGCTTACCATAAAAAATTGCACAAATGTCGAACAATTAAACAGTATACTGGCATAATGAATATATAGAAGAAAACTAATGAAAGATGAATATTTCATAAAACTTTATCTTAATAATTATAATAAAAAATAAATACACGCACTTCAGAGCTAATTCCATGCTCAGAGTTAATGCACAACATGTACAAAAGATGTTTATGCCTTTATTTTTTATTTCCATGATTTTAAAAACCTTCGCGTGTTAAAAATTGTACACGAATAAAAGCAAAATCAAATAGAAATTTGTAGGTAAAATACATCAAAATCTAAGAACTGTATATGTGTGCATTTGTTTTAATAAATATCTTAAAATATTTTAATAATAAAAGTGTTGAATCTCGCACACATGGGATATATATATCTATCACCAAAAAACATATATATATATAAATGGGAGAGTTTTTCTATTCTTGCGAATTGGATTTTTAATTATCTCAGTTATCAAAATAAGATTTAGTACTTGTGTTTTGGAAGAATCAGTTTTGAAGTTTAAATTTCATTCATAGTTATATCATAAAAATCACGCACGACTTTTAAATCTTGACCAAATCCATTTCCTCTTCCCAATAAATAATTCACAAACTAGAATTTTTGCATGAATTGCACAATTCTTTCTTGAAATAATTTGTTACTGCATATATAATGTCAGTCTCATTTACGCGCAGTAGAAAAATAATTATTTCATTTTTTATCAGACTCTTTTCTAGCAGATAATCTGAAATGTGGGCGTGGTAGTTGCTGTCCAGCATCAAATATTGCTCCATAACTTGATAAAAAATGCAGGTAAATCTTTGAAATTTTGCAGGCATATTTATAAAGATTCTGGAGATCAAATAAGCCAATAAAAAAATTTCGACAAGTTGATGATTTTTAGGTTACCATATCTCCTTAAAGTTTTATGCCCTTTATACATTTTAATAACATAACCCAACGAAAAGTTTATGAAAAAAATAAATTTTTTGAACTATATTAAAAAAAGGACAGGCTTCTAAGAATGCTTTTGACATGTCATTTACGACTAAATTTAAAGAGTAGCTATTACATGGCGCATAGATTGTTCGCGGATTCAACGTTCTTATTTTAAATTGAGCCCCTGATTTCTTGCCTTTCATATTCACTCAGTTATTGTAGACCTGCCCCCGCATATCTAGCCCTAATTTTTTTTAAAGTTTCTCAACTATTAAATTTAAAAGGTCTCTTCCAATTAATCTTTCAACTGGAAGGAAACCAAAAAAACTCGTATTAGTTTTAACGATAACTTCGTTAGAATTAGATTTCTCAATACAAGTATACCTTACCATAAATGTCATTTGTTCGATCTTGCTGACATCAGGGGCGCAATCTTAAATTATGGAATAATATTTAGCTTGTTTTGTTTTATGAACAATGTATAATTTTATATTCTCATATAAAAGAGAAATTATCTCGTTCTGAATATTTTTCCCTAGATAGTGTACTTTAACTTCTTCCAAATTTTCCAGAACAAAAAAAAGTATTTTTAAAATTTGGTCCAAATTCGCCCCTAAAATTTGCCGCCCCGGACATGGTCCGGTTTGTCCGGCCCTAGAGCCGCCCCTGCATCACGACAGATTTAACATGCATCAGCCCTTCTATACTAGTGATAGCCAACCTTTAGAAATTCGTTTACCATTAAATGAATAATTTCATAGTTGGTTGACCCTGATATTAATGTAAAGAAAAATGTACATACATTTATATAATAAAAATCAGAACCCTTTTATTTCATTATTGGGAAATGCACCAATTAAAAATAGCATAGCTATGAACTGAAGAATTATGCTGCCATTACCATAGTTGCGGACTCATTTTTCAAATATGGCTAGATACACCAGCTAAAGAAACAGAAGGAATTTTGCTAATAGTAGTAGCTAAAATATTAAAAAAGTAAATTTCATATTTCATAATACGTATTATTATTCGTCATTTTTTAAACTTAATCTTCACAAAAAATATAATGTCCTTATTCTTCAAAGGACCATCAAAAACTTCTAACGGGTTACCATTTCGAGATAGCTGCTCTGTACACCACCTTTTGAGCCATCGGCATTAACACAACAAATTCGGATCTTATTTGACTGAATCCCATGAACGCTCATTCTCTTAATAATACTATTATTTCATAAAGAACTGTGAAAATCGGAACATTTATTAAAATTAATGGTGAGAAATAACTGTGCAGAAAAAGTTGAGCAAATTTTAAAATTTTGGAATATAATTAATAAGTGTCTTTTCAGTTTTAATCAACATAGAAAAAAAGATGATTGGAAAGGTCTTTACAAGTATTGTATTCTAATGGGCTTGATTCTCTTCTTCTCTTGATTACCTTGGTGATTTTTTTCCTTCAACGAATCATAAATCGTCTTACGATGATCCAATCTTTGTTGTCAAATAACCTTGTACATTTTCCCTTTACAAAGGGAAATTAAATTCTCTCGTTTTCTATATTTCCCTATAAAAATCTGAGCTGTATGTCCAATCTCTTCATTTTCCCCTCTCAACAAACACAATATTCCCCATTTTACCCAAAATGCAGTGGGAGGATCTGTTATTTCATTGGATATTGAGTTTGTCCTCTTACCTACAATTGATATCACGTTCTCTACCAACTCGAAATTATGGTCTGCAATGTTTTGAGAGAGGTTTTGGAAATTTAATTTTATGTATGTTTATTGATCAAATTAAATAAAAATATGATTTGGAGAAATTTTAAAGCTATCACAGTCCTGAAAAGGAACAAATCTTTAAATTGGGTATGTATGCCTAATATATTGTTGAGTTTTTAAAGCCGGCTTTTCGGTGAATATTTAAAACAACGTGATTACATAAGTAAGCCTGTGAACTATGATACTCGTTTTCTTCCCCTCTTGTATTTTTCAGCAACTGTACTTTATATATATTTCCGAATGGTTTGTCATAAAATCACTTGAATTTCCTATTTTTGCTCAGACTGTAATTTAATACAAAATTTAAATTGATGGTTGTAAGTGCAGATCAGATGGTTGTTAGGTCAGAAGACCCTAACAGATACTCAGATCTGTTAGGGTCTTCCCTTGATTCAAGAATTTTATGAACCTATTTTTTATTTATTTTACTTTGCTCGTTCCACAATTATACTGCTTGTATAAATGAGTGGTTAAAGTATGAAGCAGAGTGCCACCTTTGCGAAGTTGACAGCTTTTAGCTGTCGGCTCCTCTGTGTCAGTATTTCCATATTAATTCATCATTTGAATTCTTATTCTCTATCAAATGCATGGGTACTTTCCATTTTGCCAGTGCAAATCTTACCAAGCAGATTCTTTTGGCAATAACACCCTGTATACACAAAAAAATGTTAATAAATATTTATTCTGAGGAATTTTTACTTTGGGGGGCATAAACACTGTAATATCGTTTACATTTTTTTTCAAATGGCCCGCAGCTTGTTTTGAAAATGTGGCAGTAAAAAGTTATCAGCACAATATTCCATTTGGAGTCCATTGTATCATTTTTGGCGTATTACCTGCGCTGGTAAAATGGAAAAGTACCAATTCATGTTGCATGTCGTTTTCTTAGTTGAACATTCAGTATTATTCTGAATCAATCCTTTTGTATTGTATTACAGGTATTTCCCACCTGTATTCCAAACATTATTTTTAAATAAAGCAACAAATATTCTTCTCAGTTGTACTATTCAGAAAAATTAACTAAAGGATGCCCCAAAAATAATAGGTACTTACATATTATACCATCACTCAATTTTGCCAAATTTAAAAATGTTACCAATTCCTAAAAGACTATCAATAGCTGCCATTTTTATAATTATTGTATTGAAGTATGCGTGAAAATGGTTTCCAACTATTGACTGTTTTGCAGCATTTGGTATTGTCTTTTAATTTAATAAAGTTAGTCTATAGTATGATACATATAATACCTAGTGATCAGTATAATACCTAGTGATTAGTATAGTACATATAATACCAAATTTGCAATGAATATCAAAGCCAAAAATTTAATGAAGTTTTTCAACAAGAACATTGCAGTATTTATTTTAAAAATCATCTGTCTTTTTAAAAACATTTGCCAATTTTAAATAACAGTATTTATGTATCATACTGTGAACTAATTTATTGTAGTAGTATACCATTATTGTGGATTTTAGGAATATCAGCAAACACTGCCATTGTTTTTAATTCTATATTCAAACATGCACATGCAAGGTTTCCACTATTTGCTGTATATCATGGCATTTGACAACATATTTTGATTTGTTGAAATTGTCAACAATATAATACATAAATATCTAGATAACAAATAGCAATCAAGTACAGAAAACATGCAACCTTATTGAAATAAGTTGATATTTCACAGTATTTGAGTTAGCAAAGTTGTCAAAACTGTTATTGCACCATAAAATGTAAAGAGCATCACTTTCTACACTCCAGCTAAATGCTTGTAAGCACTGTAATAATTTAAAGTACTTAAGTATTATGCCATTGACCAAATTCTTGAAATTATAAAAGACATTTCCAATTCAAAAAATGTCGTCAACTTCTGTCATCATTATTATTATTGTGTTTGAATATGTGTTAGAAGAATTTCAAACTGTTGGCTGTATATCTCAACATTTTGATTTGACAATATTTACTGACAGTGGGACACACAAGTAACATTATGAATATCGTCAGTTTGTTTTTTCCAAGTAGTACGTTATTGTAAGACCCTAAACTGACATTTGTTACATGTGTATGATTAGCAAAATGTTTTTTGAATTAAAACTATATGTTGAATATTTATTTATAAAGTATATTTTAATTACAAGCATTTTTTTTTGGACATATTAAGTCAATTAAAAAATAAAGATTTGTATTCTAATTTTTAATAGAGTAATTTGTAAAATTATAACAAAATTGCTTTTATTTATATTATTGATCATGGTGGTATGTATCTATGAATACTTCATTTTCAATTTGTTTGTTGTGATACAAAGGTTTAATTTTTTATGTATCATGTATTTCATAAACTGTAAAATTCATAAATTAAGCTATAAATTTCAATTTATTTAAATTTAAACCAATAAAATAAAAAAAGCATTCTGGAACATGCGTGTAATACCATCAACAAGTTTCACCAATTTAAAAGATGTTGCCAAATGTTGTCGTCATTATTATTTTGTTTGAACATGCATGGGAATGATTCTTCACTGTTGGCTATGTATCAGGGCATGTGGTAACATCTTTTGATTTGACGTAATTGGTGGGCAATATAATACGTAGGTACCATATTTAGATTTTTTTTTTCTTTTTTTTTTCATGAGGTTAAAATCATTTTGTGTTTTTCTAGATTAATTGAAAGATTATTTCCTAATTATGGATTTCTTTGAAAGAATAAAGTGAGATGAAAATAACTTTTAAATTTTAATATCATGCAGTTAAATATTAGCCCATTGATTAATAAAGTAATGAAGATTTTGAAGAATTTTTACTGAAATTTATTAACATAAATAACTACGTTTAAATTATATTTTGTTACTTAAATTCCATTATTTGAAAAACAAAATAAAAAGTGAAATATCTGACAACTACATTATTCAAACAACTTGTCTGTTTTTAAATTTATAGACATTTTGAGACTTTCCTTTTGTGGAATGATTCTGTAACTTTAACTCCACTGTGTTAACTTCTTCACTCGGTATGTTTCAAATTTTAATCATTTTTCTCAAAAAAGTACTAGAAGGAAAATAAGGTTATATTGTATTCAAGCATGAAGGAAACATTTTTCATTATTGGCCAGTTATCACAGCATTTACTGAAGGTTTTTGATTTGGCAAAAATGGTCAAATGGAACAAAAACCATTTAGATCTTAAGTGGCTTTTGTTATTCAAAGTTAAATATTATTTTATGTATCCAAAATAAATTATATTGTCATGAATAGTATTTTATGAAGCATATTTTTCATCTGATTTTTATTTTTTTAGAAATTATAAAAATATAAACATTTACCTGATTATATTAGTAAAATATTCTCTTATTATTTATCAATAAAAATATTGCATGCTAATTTTCTATGTACTATTTCTTAAACTGTGTAATAATTTACTTCATGAATTTTTTAAATCTATTTTTAGGTTTCTTTATTGAGACATGTTTCCAAAACAGTAAGTATTTCTGTGTTTTTATTAAAAAATTTTAAAATATTAAAATTGTGTAATTAAAAATCATTTGTTCCTTAATTTAAATAGTATCTTTGTTAATTGTGTAGTGTTGAAATTTTCAAAATTTAATGGTTGTTATGTATGTAATATAAATGTAATCATATAAAAACTAATTAATCTATATGTATAGTACTGCAGAAATTAAACCCAATAATGAGATGAAAAATCATTATAAAATAAATATTGATAATTTTAATCATTTTATTTTTAAAAAATGTGCTGTAGACAACATCATACGTAAATTCCCCAATAAAGAGGAAATTTACAATATGTAGGCTTACAAATAATTAGGATTCCTATGCACTTTCAAATTATTTGTGCTAGAGCTTCATTTACAAACATTATACAAAAAGGCACAGAAAGCTGTTTTTAAGAATTTGATTTTTTTTTTTCGTATAAGCTTTCTTATGCCTTGTTGAAGAATACAAAGGTCAAGTATGTCACCTGGTTTGCAGAAATTACATATTATCCACTTGAGAAATCTAGGTTTGTGTTGAAATTTTAAGATAGACAAATTGACTAAGCAGTACCATTGCACTAGCTTTGTTATATTACTGGATGAGTGAACTGGTATGTTTCATGCAGGACATTGACAGATTGCATTGTAATATTAAGACCTCCAGTGCAGTAATCAGGTTCTACTGCATAATGATCTGTCAGTGCATATTATTCAATGATGTCTGAAGTAGAGAAGAATTGCAGCAAGGTGTAAATTGCTGTGATTTTCCTTGGCTGTACACCATATGACTGCTATAATATTTGAAAAGTTGAATGGGGACTTACAAATGATATGTTATTGTCTGTTTGGATGAATTATTGTCATGTTTATAATACTATATTGAGCATATCCACATTTAATAATACTGCATTTAAAAATTGTGTAACTTGTGCATCACCATACTAATCCTTCCTCCTCTTATATTTAAGATTTGAAGTGACATATTTGATCTTACTCCTTTATTCCCAATGCATGTTGCTAGTACCCTTAACATCTACTGCTATGCCCCTGAAGTTTTGGAGTCTGTTGTCCCTTACTTTTAAAGCTTGACTTCAACTAAGTTTGACAATGTAACTAAATAGAAAAATGGAAATTACAAGAAGCTCTTCTTGTAAGTTGTATAATGGGTGCCTTATTCTTAACAAAAGAGGGTCAATCAGGTTGTATCATAAAACTGCGGTTATAACATCACCCCCTCCAAACATGAAAAATGCAGGAGAAGCTAAATTGCATCATCTATAATTTTAATGGTAAGCAGAAGAGGAAAAATAAACATTTACTTTAGCTGATTGCAATAGGGAGACAAGTAGAAACCCAAAGTAGTAGTAATAGTGGGCTATAGTGGCAAATTTCAATGCAATTAATGAAAGAAACACTTATTAATGCAATATTTGTTACAAATTTTATGTAGTTTTTTGTTACACACACTCAGGACGAAGAAACAAATCATTATCACCTATACTCTTGATGACACTTGACATCTGATCTTTCTATATGCCTCCTGTGCAGTTTTCTCATGTCCACACAAATTTTGAAATGTGAACACCCAAGTGGTGCAGGTACAAAAAAAAAATTTCTATTCAGGATTTAAGGTTCATTTCTTACTAAAAAATATAACAGAAATAATTTATATATAAGATGGAGAAAAGTTAGTTACTATATACTCTTAACAAAGAGTCATAAAAACAAAACAATATAAACTTTGAATTACATAAAATGGTAAATAAAAATTTTAACATCACGCAGAAGTATAGAAGAGGATATGTCCTAACACTGGGAAGTCATTTTCTTTATTCATCATTTGTGAGAATAAATTTATCAAAAATGAAATAAAATAAAAGCAAAACTTGGGGAAAATAAAAATGTGACAGGAAGGTTCACTTCTGATTCAAATGTAATGAAAATTAAAATACATGAAATTAATCTTTTATGAAGGAACTATTTACTTCTGGTCATTACGATCAGTATTGTTTGAGCTCTTGTCGTTCTTTTAGATACTCCCATTCCTCTCTCCCAATAGAAAGAGCATCTGTCATTTGTCAGTTTAAAATCAACTAGATGGGTGCCTTATGGTGTCCAGCAATGCATATATAGTTTTTTCAGAAGTTTCTTATCACATTTTAATTCAATTGCAGGTTTTTTTAATACTTGTATAATTTATCAATATTAAAACTCAAGCTGTGTGTACATTTAAAAATTGGTTCTTTACTATGATAGTTTTAGTTGTGTCTATGAAATACATAGAATCTGAATTCAATAGAAATTATATATTTAACATATCTTGTTTTACATGATTTGATATGATTTATGCTTACTTGGATTGTCTTTTAGTTCATAAACCAGTTGAAAAAAATACGAAATATTGGTATTTCAGCTCATATTGATTCTGGTAAAACTACATTGACAGAACGACTTTATATTATACAGGACGTATTGATGAAATGCATGAGGCAAGTATTCAATCAATTGAAAATTTATTTGTAATGTTGAATTTTTGTGCTGATAATGTATTATTTATTATTGCCTTAGTAAAAATTTATCTAAAATATTTTTCCATGCAATATACACTCATGTCCATAAATTCAGGATAATGAAGTTCAGGCAAAGAAAGAGACAGAAGCAAAACAAATATTTGTAAAGTATATTTATTAAACAAAAGGTAAAGAGCAAAAAGATGCTATATGTTTGACATAGTTAATAAAAATTGCGATTTTTACTCCCTGGAGCAAATTTCAAAAAAGAACCTATTTACAAAAAAACAGTATAACATGGTTAGTATGATGGTTAATACAAGTATGTCTCCCGGACAATGCAATACAGGCCTTACAACGCCTACGCATGCTGATGTCAAATTATCAATCTGATCTTGGGAATATTACACCACTCACCAAGCAATGCCCGTCCGAAGTTCCGGTAGACAGGTGGAGGGGGTTGACGGGCTGCAATTCGTCGGCCAAGCATATCCCACACATGCTCTATTGGATTTCAAGTCCGTGAGTATGCTGGCCAATCCATACGGGTGATATCCTCTGATTGAAGGCATTCGTTACAATGTTTGCACGGTGAGGACGGGCATTGTCATCCATAAACAGAAATTCAGCACCCAGGCCCCAAAACAAACGTACATGTTGTTCCAGAATGACATCCGATAGATGTGGCCTGTCATCGTTACACTCTGAACATGCAGGTCAGTTCTGGAACCAAGAATAATTCCTCCCCAAACGAGCCATCCTGCACCACCGTAACAGTGTCGTTCAATTGTGTTCTCTTGGGTAACGGGTACCTGCGCTCTCCATATGAAAGTCCGGCGAGAATCAGACTGCAAACTAAACCTGGACTCGTCAAAAATCACACAAGACCACTGTTGCGGTGTCCACAATGCATGCTCTCTACTCCAGGTTAATCGCAGGCGACAGTAGTTGCGGTAAGGGAACACATCTGACAGGCCTTGCGAGCATATAGACCAATGTGCCCTAAGCGTCTTACACGTTCTGCCTTAAAACTGTCGTACCGGTAGCTGAAGAGAGCAGGCAAGATAGGTCTGATGCTGTGCTCCATCTGTTTCTTTTGGCAGTAACTGCCAAATACCGGTCCTCATTCGGCGTTTAAACTCGGGGGCAACCTTGCTAACATCTACTCACATTACCATCATCTTGGAATCGTTGCCAAAGCCTGGAGATGACACTCTGGGCGATTCCAAGTTCCTCATACTTCAAGCTGGGTACGTCCACATTCCAGTCGTCCGATAATTCTACCACTAAAAAATCATCCAAATCCTTTCCTTTGTGCCATTAACTATGGTTTTTGCACTGAAAGGCTTTTAAAGTGCTTGTGAACAATATTTTACTTCTTTGCCACCATTCCTATATACCCCTCTCTTACACTCTCGTCATTGTGACGTACTATCGCGCCATCTGGTGGTTTCCTGTAATTTGCATATTCTTCTTCAAGATGTGTGTGATAATTCTACAGGTGAAATTTTTATTTTAGAGTTCATTTCTGTGTGATTCTAATTATCCTTAATTTATGAACATGAGTGTATATAATGCATTAACTTCATTTGGTTACATAAAGGACTGAGTATTTCTCTACGTATAATGTGTACATGTCCAAGTCTGGTCTTCCCAATGTTTCTGCCTGTTATCAAAGTGCTAAAAAAGTCATCAATGCTAGATAGAAGGTTCATTTTTTGTATAGAAAATGGAGACAGAGAAGTTTGGATTCCATATTGAAAGTCCCATTTCTTGCATTATGTTGGTTGTAATTACTTTAAAAACTGACATGACTACCTCATGAAAAACCTGCACAAAAATTTGGTTTAGTAGATTCCCCTACTTGTGCCCTTTATGTAATACTAACAACATATGTGAACCATTTGATCTCTTGTTCTAGACTTGGCAATGTAACAGCAACTGATGCTACTAAAAATCATTGTAGCTTTTATTATGTTTTTGCATTGGGTTGCCCATCATTGACTGTGGAGGTCATGCCTAGGTTTGATATAGGATAAAAAATAATGTATACATCTATAACTAAACTATGAAATATTATTCTTGTGTCAAAAATTTGTTGTGGCAAGAAAAATTAAATTTTTGCAGTTTATTACTAAGTATTTGATTTTTATTAAATAATTCTTTTGTGTAATATAAAATAAATTTACTG
>BMAO01007582.1:0-21766 GCA_019973975.1 Trichonephila clavata | reverse complement strand
ATAGGATGCACGATCCCCGAAAGAGTATCAATAGGATTTGAAATGTTTAGAACTAGCCTTTTTTTCGAAAAACCTAAACAATGTACTAAATGTTGGAAATTTGGTCACAAATATTGTAGAAGCTCAATTAAATGCCGTGTATGCTCACTAAACCACTCTGAAAACGAGTGTAAAGAAATACAAAAAAAAATGTAGTTGTGGAGAAAATCGTGAAGCTAACGATAAAAGTTGTAAAAAATATCAAGAGGAAGTCGAAATCTTAAAAATTAAAAATAAGCAACAAATCTCAAGAAACGAAGCAGTCGAAAAGTTCTATAAAGAAAAAAAGACCTCATTCTCGGCCGTAACTTATAATAAGCAAACTGAGAAAATAGAAACTCTAGAAAAAAAATTCCAAGAATTAAAATTAACATTGGAAGAAAATAACAACATATTTGAAAAGAAATTAGAACAAATTGTACAACGTTTTACGGCAGAACTAAACGCGATGGTAACTCAAAAAAATTTAAAATTTTCATTCTTGATGAACACAATGGAATCTTAGTTAAAAAAAATTGCATCCAATATAACAGTTTCACAAGATAACGACTTTCGAATTAATAGAAAAATAAATGAAAAAGCAAAAAGACTAAAGAACATATCAGAAAAGAGAGAAATTAATTTAGAAAGTATAGTAGAACAAAATAAAATTTAGATATAAATATACAAAATTTCTTGCATCCTAAAAAAAAAAAATCAATATTAATCGGTTTTCTTTTTGAACATTTAAACTAATTCTTAGTATTGCACATTTTTCCCCATTTAAATCATGAATATAATCCAATGGAATGCACGTGGAATTAAAAACAAAAGATCAGATATTCTATTCACGCCAATTTTTCAAAAAGCAAGCATTTTAATAATCCAAGAAACTTGGCTACATCCTAATGATAATTTCACAATTCCCAATAAGAATATATTCCGAATCGATCGAGAAATCAGAAGAGGAGGAGGATTAATGATAATTTTAAACAAAGATATTAGCGCAATAAAAATATTCTCAGAAATTAGCGAACACTTAGAAATTCTATTAGTCAAAGTTCAGATAAATACAATTCCCATCACATTTTTTAATATTTACATCCCACCGGGTAACTTAGACGACAGTTTATCAAAAATAGCATCATATATAGATAATCATAGCTTAATATTGGGAGATTTCAACGCATCCCATGAAATATGGGGTTCAAAAAATTCAAATACGTCTGGGAAGAAGATTTTTGATTGGATTATCGAAAATGACTTAATTTTATTAAACGATAAAAGCCCAACTTATCTCCATTCATGGGGAATTTTTACATCTATAGATCTTTCATTATCATCTATAAATTTAAATTATGATATGTCGTGGTCCACAAGTACCGATAATTTTGGAAGTGACCATTTCCCTATTATTAATTACAAAAGAACAAACAGCTCAACAACAAATAATTTTAGACAAAAAACAAATTGGAACAAATTTATTAATCTTATTCAACAAAAAAGCTAAATTTAAATGAAAATATAAATATAGATATTATAGAAGAAATTAGAAAAGCCCAAATCTTATCTCAGGAATCAGAAAAAAATCAGATTAATTCAAGAGCTCCATGGTGGACAGCAGCATGCGGGTATTTAAGAGCAAAAAAAAGAAAACTTAAGAAAGCAAGAAAATACTTCAAAGAAGAAGACTGGATAAAATATAAAGAAATAAGTGCAAAACTTAAGCGAACAATAAAAACCTGTAAAGAAAACTTTTGGCACAAGACATGTGAAAAAATCTCTTCTCCTAAAATTCTTTTTAAAATAATCCGGATAATCAAAAATAGAACAATTTCGAACTATTCTTCATTTAACATCATTGAGAATAATAGAATCATACTAACAAATGAACAATCTCAAGCTAATTGTTTAAAGTATTACGCAAAACAAAACAATAATAGTATCCAAAATATTTTTATTCCGGACAATAGCCAAGATATTAATAAACCGTTCTCTTTAAAAGAATTAAAAATAGCAATATCCCATCAAAAAAACAGCAGTCCAAGGGCATAAAATTTCTCTCTAAACAATCAACCACCTCCCCATCAAAGCAATAAATCTTCTCCTGAAATCCTTTAATGACAGTTGGTCTTCTAGTCAAATTCCAAAAGATTGGACTCACGCAATTATTTAATAAACCAGTAAATAATAAACCAGTAAAAAATGCAATTCAAAAATAAAATACCCGAAATACCATACCAAATTCATTTTTATTTTCTAGAGTAAGAGCAATTTACTTTTGTTCTTCCTCCCTACCACCGGATAAGCGGAAATTAGTAATTAATAGACAGAGGCTCTATATCATAGGACGGTGCCGATGAGCATCGATCACTTAAACGTAGTGGCACTTTTTCTGTAAGCCATTTATTTTTGTGCAATAGAAGTGCAATCAGGTTTTGGGCCCCAAATCGGATCTTACAAAGTATAGAAAAACCATAACATAACATAGGCATTGAGCCCCCTTCAACCTTGGGGCCCTCGCAATGCGGGGTTGCAGGTGTGCATGTTACGCCACTGAAGTGAAAGAGAAAGGGACTTAGCCAAAGAAAACGGAGAAACACAGCATGCAAATATTAATGAGGAAAATATGCAAGATCTCGATGACCTCCAGTGCTTTTGTGGAACAACTAGAAGTAGAAAGTATTTTCGTGGAACCCCATTTCAAACACATGCGTCGAAGAATGTCTCAAAGTAATATTTAAAGTAGATCAACATGTTACAGGCACTTCACACATGTAAAAAGCAATTAAAAAAAGTATTTGCATTTATTATTAAAAAGATTCTAATCTAGTTTTGTTATTACAATTTACTCATTAATAATATTAATATATTATTCAAGTGTCGCCTATCCATGCATTATATTTAGTAACTGGGATATTGCTATATTTTTTACACAAACTGTCGAAGTCTACGCCTATTGAGATTAAATACAATCACATTACACATATTCGGAGTTTAATTTATTTTTATACTTTGTTTTTGTAGTTACTTACGTGTAGAAATGTATTTCACTTAAACACAGTGTTCTGAATGGCATTAAAATGTTTATAGATATGTGAGAAATCACGTGTATTTTGCATGAGAGAATTTGAAACCTAAAATTTAGAAGCTGCTCTTGCTTAAATTTAGTTTTTAACATCAACTCTATTAACATGTTGTTCGTGTCGCCCATCCTGTATAGTGGGTAGTGACGTTGGCTGCTGTACCGTAAGTCCTGGGTTCGAATCCCGAAAAAGGCATGGATGTTTGTAAATGTATAGTGCCTTCGCGGCCTGGGGGTACTCTTCTAAATAGCCGTCGAGCCGCATGTCCTCTCGTGAGGTTGGTACAAGGGGAAGAGAGGTGGGAAGCCTCTGACCACTCCCAGGGTGTTCTCCCTCAAAATTGGGGTGGAACCGAGCCAAATCGTACTGTCACCTGTATGGTGCTGTGACGTCGTCACAATGGAGGAGTCACCCCTATTCATTAGAGGCTCCACAGCTGGAGAATACGTGGCTTTAGCTGCATTGTGTTGTATCAGACAGCTGGACCGTCGGTGACGGTGTGTCTGGCGGACACTATGGGCCGGGCATCGCTGCATTATTTTCTATTCATGGGCAGTGATTGTACGTCCTGAATGCTGGCGCCTCTGCAGGCGGCGGCGAGGTGTTTGAAGTGCCAGATGTCAGCCGGGCCCTTGTCGCCGGGAACCTTTGAGAGGGACCGGACTTTTGTCATCTCTGCACGAATGGAGGATGTGCAAGACCGTTGGTGCCGGGTGCAAAACCCTGAGGTCGGCCAATGGGGATTGATGAAGGGCGTGGAGTGAACCCGCCCCTAGAGTTTAAAAGAGTGGACTTCGGAAAGAAAAGGACTCCTCGAAAGACTCGTGATAGACTCCCACGAGAGATTCCCGTATCTGAACCCTGCGGACGGAGGAAGAGACTCCGGACAGACTCCTACGAGAGATACCCAAGAGAGAAGCCTACTGACGAAGGAAGACTCCTGATAGACTACGACGAGAGATTCCCGTAACTGAACCCTGCGGACGGAGGAAGAGACCCCGGACAGACTCGAACGAGGCATTCTTTAATAATTAGCTTAGCGTACATTTTCAATGTTGTGCCACGACGTTACAGTGCTCAAAGCTACGGCTAACAGGCGTATTATCTAGCCCGATGCCATGATGAATTTCGTGGGCCTCGATCTGACTACGTCAGACAGGTGGCATTAGCAACAACAACATGTTGTTCGTTTTCTTTCATTATAGGTGTTGTTTTCCACTAATGTAAAAAGGTGCATATTCCATTAGAAAACTATTTAGTTTTTAAAGACATTGTGGTAACTAACGAGCATAGAATTATCTCGAGGAGCCCGAGATAGTGAACAATATAATATTCACAATCTAGAGTAGAAAGTACATATATATAAAGTTTAAACGTTTTATTATTCTTTTATTATTTTATTCTAAAAGTTTAAAAAATATTGAAAAATAAAGTTATATATGGATAAAATTTTCAGTGTTAATGAATGGGGGGGTGATGAGCTATAGATACTTGTAACTTATAAACTTTATAGAGAACGTGAATCCATTTTGCATACATATTTGTTTCTTCTAGATTTCTTATTGTGATTCGTAGAACCCCTGAGTATGCCTTGTGGAACCCAGGTTCCGTGGAACACAGTTTGAAGACCACTGCTTTAGGATGTTCAATCCTCAATGTAACAGCGCCGAATGGGCGAAATTTGGAGAAAATAGCAATCGAAATTCATACTTACAATTCATTTCATGCAATTAAGTTTTAATCAGCTCCAGCGATGCAGTGGCATATGTGATATTTTTTGCGATCGGTCAGGGTTCGAATCGCTCGGTAGACTTGCTTTTTTTCCAATTTATTTAGTTATTTTTACAATTAAATAATTTTTCTTGTCAAATATTTTATATAATTGTAAAATAATTGCAATAAAATATCATAAACTATTTTACATATTATAAAAATATTTTTTATCTAGTTATAAAATTATTTGTAGTATATTTATAAAATATAAATTAAATATTTATATAATTATAATAATTGTTTTAGTTTTTAAAATATAAAATAATTACATAAAATATTCAATAAGCATTTTTTAAATAAATTTATTTAATTGTAAAAATAATTAAATGAATTGATAAAAAAAACAAAGCAAGTCAATCGCGCGACTCGAACCCTGACAGACCGCGCGAAATGCAGGTGCACTACCACCTATGCCTCGCTGGATCTGAATAAAACTTAATTGTAGGAAAGCTAAGTTTGAATTTCAAAGGCTATTTTCTCGAAACTATTATTGAATATACTATCTCAAAATTTCTATTCGACGCTAATATATTGAGGGTTGACACAAAATCTCCCCAATTGAATTTCCTTAGTCATGCCCTCTCCGTTGTTAGATAAACAGTTACAGGGAAACTGAGAAAAGATACACAATATAATATTACCACAATGTCCTCAAACGTGTTAATACTGTAGTACAGTATTTGGTTATAAGCAGTTTAGCATTTAGAGGTACCGAGGAAGTTTTTGATTCTCCTCATCATGGTAATTTTATGGGTGCCCTGGAAGAGTTTGACCTGTTTATTCGTGAACATACTGAACTGTGAGAATTACAGCCAAAATCGTTAATATCGTACTTATTAAAAACGATATATTAACAAATAATCGAGATCATGGGCAAGCAAATAATTAAAACAATTACAACTCAAATAAATAACGTTGACGCAAAGTACTATTCTATTGTGATGGATTCAACACCAAATTTGTCCTACAATGACCAATTTGCTATTGTTCTACGATATTGTTTCCAGGGAAAAGTTTATGAAAGATGTGTCTCATTAATAAATATTAGTAGTCACACTGGATTATATTTATTTAATTCTCTACAATAATTTTTAGAAACAAATGGATTGCTATTGGATAATTGTAGTGGGCAGACATTTGCCTACGCTGTCAATATGTCCGTTCGATATGATGGTGTGCTAGATCTTTTAAAAGAAAAAAAATAAATTCGCTAATTATGTGCCGTGTGCTGCCCATTCTCTTAGTGTGATTGGTGCAGTATCAGTTAAGGTTGAAATTGAAAAAATGAACTTTGGTTTAGTGCACAACAAATATATGTTTTCTTTTCTGCTTCGACCCGTAGTTTGGGATTGTGAAATTAAACTGAAATTTACTTTATAAAGTTTAAGTCAGACCAGATGGTCTTGTCACTACGCGATGCTGTTGAAGCCTTAAAAGATAATTACAGTAATAATATAAATATACTTAAAACATTTAGTGACAATGAAAATGAGAAAATAGATTTCCGAAAAAACATAGTAATTTTTTTAACAAATTAACGAAATTCGAAATAGCCATTTTAATTAGATTTTAGGAAGAAATTTTTGGAAGATTTAATTTTTTAGTTAATAAAAAATTACAAACTTTTCTGGTTTGGACATCTGTGAAGGAAATAGTTGCTGCGGTAGCCTAGTGGTCAAGGTATCGGATTGTGGCTGGCATGTCATGAGTTCGAGCCCAATACCACTAAAGACCCGCCGTTTAGAAGAGCGATGCACATTAAGTCTGTCGAGAGCTCAAACGTCCTCCCGCTGGTGTGGTGTGGTAGTTAGGAGAGGGGGTTCCAGCTGAGGTGTCGTCCGCGGCACTTAACCATGGCTCAAAATTACGAGGTCTGTCACCAAAAGCTCTCGTGTAGCTAAATAGTGCGGCGTTAATACTCATTCACTGTGAAGGAAATAAGTTAATTATGTCATTAAAAATGTTTATAAGCAATGTAGATGAATCAGATAAAAAAAATTAAGTCCTAGTGTAGAAACAGAATATAGTGATGTGAACAAGAGATGGGTTATTTCAAAAATTTGCAGAAAAAAGCTCTGTATGGGACATAAAATTTTGAAAAGGACACGCTTATTGTTGCGTTAGATAAGCTAATCCTTGATTTAAATAAAGTCAAATATATGCAGAATATATAGTAAGAAATTAAAATTTTTGATGAATTTGCAAGATCAGTGTAAGGAGAACGTCCACCTGAAGACTGTACGCGCTATTATTGATTACTATTCAGGTGATGTAGACCAACATTTAGTAAATGAAGGTGTTCAACTCAAAACTTATCTAAAACAAATTGAGCTATCCTATACTTGTAGTGATATGTTAAATTTAATTTCTGAAAAGAAACTTGTTGGCGTTTTTCCAAATTTGTATACCATTTTAAAGATTTTTATAACGCTCCCTATTACTAGTGAAGCGGAGCGTGCATTCTCTAAAATGTCCTATATAGAAATATCGGACAGTGATAAATACTAGACTTACTTATTTATGACTTCTTTCTATTAATACTAATCTCACTAAAGATGAAAAATGGGACGAGCAAATAAAAGAATTTGCAGCACCAAAGTGTAGAAAAAGTTTTTTTTTTTTGTAAATTATGTTATTTTTTATAATATATTTAAATTGTTTGAAATAAAAAAAACCTTAAGTTTCATATATTTTAATTTACATTTTTTCCATTTTTCTTAGGAAAAGGGCAAAATTTTTAAATATTTGGGGGGCCCCAGATATTAGCCCAGGGCCCCCAAAGGTCACGGTCCGGCCCTGCTTATCAGTTCTAAAAAGTATCCTTAATATTAAAAGAAAATCCAGTACGATAATATTAAATTTAAATTCAACGTTACACGAGTGTCTCCAAATAGCTCAATCAATTACATTCATTTGGGTACCAGCTCACAAGGGAATAGAAATTAATGAAGTAGATAAATTAGCTAAAGCCTCTCCAGATCCTTGGAATATTATTCCTTGGAAAGATCTACATACATTTTTCAAAAATCAACACAAAAGCGAAAACGAAGAAACATGGAAAAAGAGCAAGAGAGAAATATAACTATAATTTTTATCTTAAAAAATGGAAAAGACAGGCAGCAAAAAAATAGAAATACAGAAGTTTTAATTAATAAGCTGCGGGCAAAGAAATTACCATTAAATGATATTTATTTTCTTTTTAAACAAACAGATTCCCCATTGTGTTCAGATTGCCATGTACCAGAAACAAGTGAACATTTTATTTTAACCTGCAACAAATATCAGTTGCAACGTAAAACATTGAAAATTTTTATCTCTAATCATAGTGAATGGTCTTATTCATAAATAGCGAATTGTGATACAATAGAGCCTATTCAAAAAGTGGAAGAATTTTTAAAAACAACCAATAGATTCTAAAATACCAAGTAATAGATCCAAAATACACTAGTTTCACCAACCACTTTTGAAGCATAAGTTAACAAAACTTACAGTTGTACATAATAATCAAGACCTATATTTGCATCCTATTTGAAGAAAATAATGCAAATAATAATTTCGGAGCATAAGGTGCTAGCCAGGGCTCCAGATGTACAGTGGTAACACTGTACTGAACTGAAACACATTTAAGCACATATTTTACTACTACTGCTAAAAACGAAAAAAGTAACAAATAGAAATATTATCTATAGTTTTGCAAATAAAAAGTGTGTTTTCTTATAAATATAATTTGTAATGTAAAAATCTTAAGATCATAACTGGATCAGTTTTTTAATTTGTTGCATCATGATAGATCTAAACACACAAATGTAGGTATACAAAATAATGAACATTTGAAAAGAATTAAATGATGGTAAAGGCAGACTAAATAATCCTATTGCTGATTTTATTGTGCCGAAAAATTTGCCGGCATGGAATACATTGGCGACAACATAGAGCACAGTAAGTTATCGCGGAAGGGCAAACACAGCATTGCTGAATAAGCTTCTAGTTTTAATACCGGGATGAGACAGTTTGTGCATCTTTAAAAATATTGTCTTCCACGAGTCTAGTGGACTAAAAATTCTAATGGTTTTCTTTGAATACTCACAATAAAGTTGGTTAATATAAGCAGGGAAAGTAAACTCTCGCAACTTAAGACCTAATTTCATTTGATTCTAATTTACGTCGCACTGGAAAAATATACGAGGGTTATTGGCGACGGACCTCATAATTTATAACAATGGCTAAGAGTGATGTGGACAACACCCGAGCTGGCATCCTCTTGCCTGATTTCCACACCACGCCAATGGGAGATTTAACGTGCATCAGCCCCTCTATAAGGTGGGTCTTTAGCAGGGACGTCTTAAGTCTCTGGGCCCAGAGAAATCTTTATCTTTGAGGAACTGGGCCCCTATGCAAAAGTAGGTCCTACCTGTGATTTTTAAAAATAAACAGTATATAACATGCATTGTCAAATACTCGTGCAAACGTAATTTGAAACAAATGTGCACTACTCACAAATATCACAAACCGGCTTAACCGCAATGACTGCATTTCGACTAAATGAGTTGAATGATTATTTATGGTATTAGGCCTAGACATGGACAATGGTCATCACATAATTCAGCCTTTCCACTTTTGCCAGTTGACAAGCAGTAAGAAGTTCCCTGTTTTTCGGAGAATATATACGGGAATAATATCTGACCATCAAAATTATCCTGATCATGCGATCTTAAGAAAGTGTCGAGAGGCTCTGGGCCCGGCCCCAGTTGGCCCATGCCTTAAAACGTCCCTGATCTTTAGTAGCACTCGAACCCACTATACGACAATGTCGGCTACGACTTTCCGACCATGACCACTCGGAACTTGGATGTGAGTTAAAATAATGTACTTAACTGATCTATAGCCATACGATCGAAGGCTTAAAATGTAGAAAAATTGAGTTAATTCGAGACAAGATGTCAACAATTGTATTTTCACTCCCCGGAGCATCCTCAATATTAAACCACCTAATCCATTTTGTATAACGAATTTGTCAAACTGAAGAACTATTTAATCTCTTAATAAATGTATGTTAAAGGTCTGAGGTCTAAAGATAGTTACAGAACCTTTAACATATGTCCAAAATGTTACACTGCCAAGTATGCCTCTAATAACACATGATCAAATGCACTATACTTGGCTTGAGAGGTAGATAGTTTTTTGAAACAATTCTAAAAAGGTTCTAAACCATTTTCAACTGTTTCAAAACTGCAATTCCTATGCAATCAATCATCAAAATAAAAGAATTTAATGTGAGAAATACAATGGAAATAGTATCAATAATTAATTATTTAACAGGATTCGAATGTTTCCCGTAAGGAATCGGTCCAAGTTGTAGATGATCATATAAACCACGGCTCCCTTTAAAAAGCGATCGTAAAAATTCAGGATATTCAGAAATCTTCGTAACCCTTTAATAGTACGAGAGAAAGGATATTCGACTGGTGTTCGGATAAAGGAGATACCTTTTTTGGATGCAAGAAATTCTAAAAAAAAGAAATTTCTTGAGCTCTGAAGACGAATTTTTGAATTTAAACCTCATTCACAGTTTATAAAATAATTCGAAATGCAGTTTATAAGGCCTCATCAGAAAAAATTTATATTGTCAAAATAAGCAAGCCAAAAGTTTCAAGAGTATTGTCAACAAAAATGCTAGAACGTATTATTTACATAACAGATTCCTACGGCTTTCCTTCGAATTCAAGTAAGCCAATAGTTGCCATTGTTCCAACAGGAGTTGGAACAGGGGCAACCCCTCTCTTAAACCAATAGATTAATTTTTAGCATAAAGAGTAACGTCTTAAGGTGCTTTCGTCTACGTTATTTTAAGTATATAGCCCTTCTCATAAAAAGTTTGTGTTTGCCACTGCTTTGGAATAGCTTTTGGTTTAAAAGAGATCTGCTGATAAACCTTGAATAAGTTAATCCTGATGAAGATTTTCTTCCCTCTAAAAACCATGACGAAATCTGGTATACTAGATAAAGGATACTTCCTTGGTACCATAACTTTACAAAGTTCTAAAATCTTGGTATATATGCCCCACGCGTATTACCTTTTCTTTTTTTTTAACGAAATTAATAGAACTAATTTAAGGGCTCTTCGAAGGTTGAAAAACCCTTTGCCCCCTTAAGCATTTGAATTCTTTCTTCAATGCAACAAGTATCTCAGGTTAAAGCCTTCTAGGTTTGACAAAGGAACATCGAGGGCCAGTTGTGTCTATACAGTGATTAATGAAGTGACTTCAAATTTAGCCTCACTGACAGGATTAGCACCAAACAGTTGCGGAAGTTCAGAAATAACCGCTTCGTACAGCGACGTTTCACCAATTGGGGTTAGATCTAGAACAGAGACAGGAAAAAGAGCGGTGAAGAGAATGTCTCGTTATCCAAAAAAAATCTATTTTCCATGTCGATTAAGAGACCAAATCGTTCTAGAAAATCTACTCACAAAGTTAGTGCGGGATTTCCTATAAAGTCTAAAATTAACTAATCTAAGTATACTCATAGGTAGGTATGACAGGTCTATTTGCATCAGAAAGTTTTACATCCGCAGGGTCACTCAAGAAGTCAATCTTCTTGGAAAACAGCTTAAAGCAGAACCATTATTAATTGATTTATAAAAAGTCTCGACAACCACCACTATAACAATCTACACACGGCGATACAGACGTGCCAATTTGTTTTCTCGACTATTTGCACGAGAACATACACTTACGAGTCTTTTCACAGATTCTGCTGTACCAACAAAAATCCTTAGGGCGA
Source organism: Trichonephila clavata (assembly GCA_019973975.1). Taxonomy (NCBI): domain Eukaryota; kingdom Metazoa; phylum Arthropoda; class Arachnida; order Araneae; family Nephilidae; genus Trichonephila; species Trichonephila clavata. The sequence continues at coordinate 10,106 of BMAO01007582.1, read as the reverse complement.
GAAAAGGGAAGACTTCAACTGAGCGGTCAATTCCACTGCGATTGCTTTTTCTAGATCGACCTGCATCTAATTTGGAACTAATATTCTTAAATGCCTCTTTAGGTTGCATTATTTCAGTTCTGAGCTAATCTAATGCAAGGGAATGAATATCCGTACTGCCTAATACAGCTTCACCTTTGGAAACCTCAATTTGTATCGGGGATCTTTGAGAGTTGCTTTAAATCCATAATATTGGATGGACAAGTACTTAAGAGTTGTACATTTGCGATAATTTGTATCGAAAGAGCTCGTGAGACACTTTCATTCAATTTGCCACAATAAGATGTTCCATTTCGCGAAAGGACCGAGAAGGGCACTGATCACTTCGAGTGTTACATAGCGATTTACATTTAACCTCTAAATTTGCTGATTTCTCGCATACTCTAAGTTCAGTGTAAACATTATTTACTGAAGGTGTAATAATATCCGACACAAATTTTAAAACAAAATCTTATGCTGCAATGACAGCATGAAATTTAGTTAAATCTCAAGATATACCCAGAAATAATGAGTTGAGATTCCTACGAGAACAAATCAAAGTTTCGGATTCGATTCCCAAAAAATACACCAGCTTTAAACCAAATTACATAAACTAAGATAAGTCAAAAATTCCGATTTCCCATCGGCTTCCTCACCCGGTTTTGTGGCCAGGTTATAAAGAATAATTTGGCAATATTACAAGTTAAATTACAGAAAATACAAGTATTTTGAATCTTTCAAACATGCCAATAGATCAAGAGAAGTAATGAAAAACTTTCACCTACTTGATAACTGGAGCTGGATAAATGGAAAAGGTAAGCACTAGGACCTGTAAGATGTGTTAAATTTCTCAAGAGCCCAAGGATACGAATTTGGTAAAATATATAGGCGTACGGACTTCTATGGAGTAAAAACATTATTAAAAACCGATAAATGTTATTAACTTGTTTACTTATAAATTCCACGCTGAAATTACCAGTAACAGTATATAGTATCTCTCGAATGGAATGAATTGGACATACGCAACACTTGATGATACACACATGCGCAGTTTTGTAATACGTATATCGATAGGACGAAGTCGGTGATTCATACCCTGGTCAAGAGCACTCACTGAATGACACTACACACTTTTAAATTACCCATCATTAAAAAACATAGGAAAAAACTTTTTTTTTTACTCTTCCTTTTGACTTTTCTCTCATATCGAATAATCTATTTTGACTTCTTCATATATTTTATACAATCATCTGATTTATGAAATATGAAGGGGAATGAGTTTATTAACATCACACTATAAAGTACCATAAGGGCTATTGGTGAAGGGACTCGGAATTTTGTACCTCGATCAAATGACGAGGACGACACCTGAGCTGGCACTACTCTCTTCTAACCTCCACATGACGCAAACGGGAAAATTTCGAGCCTCAACAAATTTAACGAGCGTCAACCTACACGGCGGGTCTTCAGTGGCACTAGGACTCGAAATGACACTACGGCCACGAGTTCGAGACCATAACTTTTGTATTATCGCGGCCACAAAATATGTAGGGGAAAACCAGGGCAAGATAAAGAATCCCTTTATTCATACTACTCAGTAGTACCGCATTACGTACACTATTAGCTCTCTACACTGCTAAATACTATCTCTGGTAGCCATTGCTATTGTTTTGTTACTCGTTAGACATTATTTGTATATTTTGTCTGACTTGTAATTCTCAAGACCTCCAGGACTAACGGATGAGAGAGTTATTATTCTTCGTCATACGTGACCAGTAGCGCACACAAAAAATTTTCAGGGGGGGGGGAGTCCATGGTCGGAAATCCCCCAACTCGTATCATACCTCAAGACAACACCAATCGATTCTTCTGATTTTGTGGATTTTGTTAACAAAAAACAGTAAAAAATAAATTATTGAATTAATAATTAGCACTAATTAATAAAATAAATTGTTAATTTCAAGTACTTAATTAAATTTTATGTTATATATAGGATTATTATCAATCGACAAAAACTCAGGGGCTTTGGGGGGCGTCCGGACCCCCAGGCCCCCCCCCTTGTGTGTGCCACTGTACATGACTTAGGCCCAATATGTTTTTCACAATTATTATTCATTATTATTTTGTTAATCTTCACACTATTATTTTGTTAATCTTCACATTGTTATTTTGTTAATCTTGAAGTCACAGATTTTAAACATTACCGATTGAGGCAGGTTGGCGACATTGCTATCTTCCTCTAAGTGCTTTACACACAAGCAGATGTACCCTTTGGGTGTTTATTTGTGTTTATGTGTTGCTGTTTTTTTAATTTTATTACTAGAGATTTCAGTTCTGGGCCTTTTGAGACCTGTTACAGCAAAGCACGGGACAACTCTTTGGTCATTTATCCAAAGAAGTGAGTGAGAATTTATTAATGTTGCTATATAAAGCATCACGAAGGTTATTGGCTACGGACCACGTAATGTTGAGCCTCGGACAAGTGAGGAGAACCACCCTTGAGCTAGCTCCCAATCTCCGAACTACCACACCACGACAACAAGAGGATTTTGAACCTCGACAGATTTACCGTGCATCAGACCCTTTACATGGCTGGTCTTCAGTGACGCAAGGGCTCCAACCAATGGCGTAAAGTACGCCCTCACCCCTCGGAGGGGCCCAGGGCTCTAGGGGGCCAAAATCTGACTTTGCATGGGGCGCAAATGTTCTCCGTTACGCCACTGGCTCCAACTAATGACATACGCCGGCCACGAGCTTGTGAAAATAGCCACTAGCAGTGGCTTGGTTAGAGTCTTTGACAAGGGCCCTGTGTGTCAAAGATCCTTGGTAGCCCTTGCAAGCGGCCCCTTGACATTTCGCGACCTTTTGTTTACGCGTTTTAGGGTCCCCTGAGACTGGGGGCCCCGTATTTTTGATACGGCAGTAGCTACGCCCCTGACCACTAGGCTACCGCGCCCCCATGTTGCGGATCAAAGGCTTATTTCAACAAAGTAAGATTGTGTTCTTCAAACTCATTTCGAAATTAACTCATAACTCGCAAAAATTCAGAGGAATTTACGTGAAAGGATAAAATAAAAACGTATTAAAACAGGAAAAATATTTGAAATTTTAATATTTTTAATAAAAATAATGTTTGATATTCTTAGAAACAGGGATGTACTCAAATATCTATTATTAAAAAATTTACCGTGGATCCTCAGTTCTCACAAAAAGCATATTTTTAATGTATAAAAATATTGAGTAATAAATTTTTTTTAAAAAAAAACCTCCAGTTCTTTTTTATAAACACAATTAGCCAGATGTATAAGTACGTTTTATAATTTACTATGACATTGATTGTGCTAATTCTTAATTAGAAATACAGTTTAATCTGTGTTTCAACGTTTGAAAAAAACAGACTTGGAAAAACAAACTCTTACAATAATAAAGAACACCATTATTAAAAATTAAATAACGAAATATATGTAACACGAGTTGCTTTATGCTGAAAAGAAATTTAAATATATGCCGCGTATTGTACAAATGCAAATATAAAAAATAAATACAAAACCAAGTGATGAGATGTAATTTATTTATGCTAAATTAAAAAATTTAAATTGCGCTCAAGATACAATTCCTATTTGAGAGTGTAAGGCTCAATTGTTTCATGCATTAGCTTTTTGTTTTTCAACGCAATGCCTTCTGAAGAACACTTAATCAATTTTATGAATTTGTTTTGATCTGAGTGCTCATTGGACTGCAATTATAATCTCTCAGCCATACTTAGTACTACCAGTGAATTAGCCACACCCACTGGTATATTATCTAACACTTATGATTGGTCTTACGATCGTCAGTAGACATTGGAATATTAATCATAGATATGGTAGCGGTTCTATATATATATATATATATATAATATATATATATATAAAAGGGCATTATTTATATATAAGCAAAGCATTGAAGGTTATATAACTTTAAAAAAAAATCAAATGCAAGTAAAAGTTGGGAAACTTCACAGCGAAAAGGGCTTCAAATTATTTTTATAAAAAATTTTTTTTGAGGTTTTCAGCTACCAAAGAAGGATCTAGATTTAGCGACCAATAAGTTGCATCAGACCAGCGGTGCTCACAAGGGGAGGGGCCACGGGTCTGAACCCTCCCCCATAGCCCTTGATTTTTTTTTATTGTTGTTAATCCTACGTATATAGTACGTAAAATCTTTTAAAAGTTATTGTCATCACCAATTTACTTAAAAAATACGAATTTACTTTTCACTATTTTTTGTTCCCAAAATCGATCAGATCAAAAGAATACATTCAGGGACGTCTTAAGGCATGGGCCAACTAGGCCCAGGGCCTCGCCGTCAGTGAAGGCCTCGTTTCGTTCTCAACTTTGTCAAAAAAAATCATGATCCAGATAATTTTCATGATCAAATTTTATTACCTGCACATATTCTCCCAAAACAAGGAATTTCAAACTGAATGTCCATTGGCAAAAGAGGTACGTCTGCATTATTATGTGATGACCGTTGTCCATGTCTAGGCCTTTGCCTAGTGCTATAAACAATCATTCAACTCGTTTAGTCGAAATGCGGCCATTGGTCGAGTTAGATTTTTATTGTAAGTCGTGCACATTTATTTGTATCAAATGACCGTTTGAATGAGTGTTTGACAATGCATGATGCTATATATACTGCATACTTTGTCGTGAATAGACTGATGCGTGTGTGTGTGTGGTGTTATAAAATGATAATAATAATATTCTGGAGTCCTAGAATGGTCTTTTCCTGGATTTATTGGTAACAATAACTTTCAACACAATAAACTTAACAAACTTTAACAAATTAAATCAAATTACACTGATCAGACTGAAATAATAAAGAGAATAATTCTAATATTCGAGTTAAAAATCCTAATAAACAACGGCGCCTGGAACGCGAAGCCAAGAAAAAAAGTCCGATTTAAAATATACGAGTAAACAACAGCATGCCTAGTTATGCTGAAGCTAAGTTCGAGATTCAACTGAAACAGAATCCGTTACATATGGTTTCTATCGAGATAGACCACGGGGTGTCTGAGAGTGGTGTCAACCACGCTCCACCCTTTCAGACCACCCGGTCCATAATTCGCAACATACTTATGTTATTGTTGTTACTGATGTCACCTCTCTGACAATGTCAGATCGGAGCCCATGAATGCATCGTGGCAAGGGGCTAGTAGTACGCCTGCCGTTAGTCGTAGCTTTGAGCACCTTACAGGTGACAGTACGTTTTTGCTCGGTTCCATCCCAATTTTGAGAGAGAACACTCTAGAGGTGGTCAGGGACCTCCCATCTCTCTTCCCCTTCCACCAACCTCACGAGAGGACTTGCGGCTCGATGGCTATTTAGAACATCCTCATGCCACAAAGGCACTATACATTTACAAACATCCATGCCTTGTCCGGGATTTGAACACAGGCTCTACGGCAGAGTAGTCAGCGTCGCTAACCACTATACCGGATGGATGGCACTGTATACTTTTAAAGATCTCAGGTAGGGCCTACTTTTGCATTAAAGCCCAGGGCCTCAAAAAATCTTAAGATTTCTCTGGGGCCCAGGGCCTCAAAGAGTCTTAAGACGTCCCTGAATATATCTGGCGGGGTGTATTGAGGTATGATACAAGAATGGTGGACTTTCAACCCTAGACTCCCCCCCCCCTTGAAAATTTTTTATGTGTGCTACTACATCAAAGTCTGATGCAATAGCGCCCACAAAAAATTTTCAAGGGGGTGTGATGTCCATGGTCGAAAGTCCCCCAACTCGTATCATAACTCAAGACACCAATTGATTCTTCTGATTTTGTTAACAAAAAACAGTAAAAAATAAATTATTGAATTAATAATTAACCTTAATAAACTAAATTGTTAATTAAAGTACTAATAATAAATTGTATGTTATACATATAGGATTATCATCACAATCGTAAAAAAAACTCAAGGGCTTTGGGGGGTGTCTGGACCCCTAGGACACCCCCTCCCCTGTGTGCGCCACTACATCAGACCATATTTCAAATGCCTGCTTCAGTGGCAAACACTACGGGATGGGATTTGGGGATTCAAACCCCTCCCATATAACAATAGATTTTTATTTTTTAGCGTAAATTCATCTTGATGCTTGTGTTTTCGAGTTTTTTTTTTAAGAACATAACAGAAGTCTGTGTACGTAACAATGCCGGCTTTTACTAAATGAACCAGTTTTTCAAAATATATAACAGAGGTAAACTGTCTTTCAATTCACATAATATAGATAAATTAGAACTCATAGAAAAATGAAACTATTCATTTTCTATCCATTGATGGATCATTGTAATTTATGCGTAATCAAAAATTCAAGAAAAAATTTAAATATAATCTAATTACGTGCATTAATAATTTTATGATACTTACATACTTTCATACCATGTAAATGTCCAGAATTTTTTTTATCGTAATTTGGGTTTCTTCGCAGATTAAGTTTGTGTCAAATTATTTTTAAATTTTTGAATAAGAGGAGGATTTGGTAAAAACGAACTGCTGTGGTCGCCTATGATGGAAACATAATCCTAGTGCAGTGCCGGTTTAAGCTCATTTAGGGCCCTGGGCACAGAAGATCTACGGCCCCCTTCACACTGGCGGATCGAAATTTATTACCAGAAAACCTGGTTATGTCCAGCTTATCCGGGCCCCTGGGCGCCCGCCCCAAGCGCCCAATGGATAACTGTCCTAGAGAGTTATCATATGTAATCAGAGCAAAAATAACAAATTCGATTGCTTGAAATGCGAAGCATATTGTTTTAAATCTCATAAAAATTTGATTCTACTTTTCAAAATTATATTGTATGTGTATGTGTGTATACAAACAGTGGCGCAAAAGTGTTCTTACACTTACAATTTCCTATCAACTTTAATGTTTTCGACTAAGAAAAATTATTATATTGGAATTGTAATTTTTGTATAATATCTTCAACTTATTCTTATTCGAATAAAGTAATCAATTTTTAAAACATAGTATAACTATTATTTTGATAAATTAATATATAAAAAACTACTAAAAAATTACGCGACAAAAATCTTCAAACACTTTTGAAAAGATCCAATATAGATTTAAATATTGTGTTTCTTTCTTAATTTAGATATCCCGACTACTTGCGACAACTTTTTTTAAGAAAGAAACTGGAAATTGGGATTTTTTTGCTGTTTTTAGATTTGTTTAGTACATTTTGATAAAAAAAATAGCTCAAATTAAGGGGGGAGAGAAATTATGGAAAAAGGGGGTAAAAATTTACAAAAAATAACATAAACGAGCGCATTCTGTACCAAAAGTTTATGAACAAATTCCCAAGTTTTCAATTCTGATGTGTTGCTATGTTATTCATTTTTAACATGACCTTTAGATAAAGATATTTTAATTTTTACAAAAACTAGAGCACTTTATTTTAGTTATTACATGAAATTTAAAAAAAAAAAAACAGAGTGATTATATTAATATAAGGACTGTAAATTTTGTAATAAAACAGTGATTGAAGTGATCTGAAGTTAAAACACTTTTACTATAACACAGAACAATACACAAAATATTTCAGTTAATTATTTTCAAAACTTTTTTGAGCAATCGCTGTCCCATTTGAGCATTTTAAAAAAAAACGCGTTTTAAAGTATGACATCTTGCTTAGAGTAATGCATCTGCTTTACTAAAACACTTGTAGTTTTTGTTCAAGTGTACGAAAAATAATAAACTTGCTATTTTTATAAAGCTAATAAGATGGCATATAAAATAAAATTTAAGAAAAATTGTCAATTTTTGACAAAATTCACAATTTATGGGAGTCGGATTTTTTAACGTCCACAACAACTTTTAAACGTTTTGTATAGATTTCATCAGTTTTTTTGTAATTTTTACATCGATGTTCCTCCATTCTTCTGTGATTATTTTTTTATTTCGTTTTCAAATCTCTTGTTTCTTTTTTTTAAATTCAGGTTCTCACCAAATGTGTTTTACTGGGCTTAAATCAGGTGATTTAGGAGGTGTTTCTGAATATGCTACAGTTATAGAGACCTAGTGATGTACAATGAGAACAGTGCCCTCGGCGCTTTTATTATTAATTTAAATAATTAAATATGATTTTTTATCATAAAATTTATTGAGTAGGTTTACATTTTTATTATGAAATCTGCCACTTTAAGAAAAAATTTGAATTACTATCGACTCTAAGGAAAAAATGCTTGAGAAACAAATATTGATTTAAAATAAATTATAATTTTAAAAAACTAAAAAACATCTTTTTATAGTTAACCAAACAAAGTTGTAACTTTATCTTTTGGTCGCCAAATCTGAAATGGAATCTGAAATTAGTCCGCCAGAGAGGATGATCTGAAAATGGGAAATCGTTAATCCTGATCAGGACAACAGAACCAAATTATTAAATTATTGTGTTGTCATCGGTCCTGATAAGTGAGCAAAATTTCGAATTAATATGACCTTCTACAGTGGGTAAAAATTGAGTTCAAAGATTCCGTTACATACAAGTGAAGCTTATAAAAGGGTGTTAAAAATGCAGTAAAATAAACATTAAATAATCAAAAAAGCATGATTTAATCAGAAGGAAATGAATCCTATTTTTACTTCCAGATAAAAAGTTTAGAGCCTTATCTTTAGAAATAGTTCAATTTGTATATGCATGCAGCGGAAATTCTTATGATTCAACAATTTTTGTGTATCAACAATTTTATCTTGATAAAGTCTGCTGCGCAGCAACTTGTTTTGCTCTGGGTTTACTTTACTTCTTATCTTTCTTTACTTTAGAAGTACAGTTGCTTGATTGCAGCTCAAAATGCCACGAAGCTTTCATAAATCCATTGTTTTCTAAGGTTGTAATGCCATGATCAAAACAAAATTCAAAAGTTCATCTCTAAGTCTATTGTATTTTGATTACAAGAGTTCTTTTTATTTTTTAATGTTTATTCAAATGTCGTCTTTCATAAAGCAGCAATTGAAATATTTTTTAAATAACGGGAATCGTTTTATCCTGATATTTTTTTAATTATAAAGTGTTAGTGAAAAAGTGCCAAATAAGTTATTGATATTCATCTGTTGTGTAACTTATAAATAATTCAAACCATAATTTTTTCTAAGAGCATGTTTTAGAAAGTAAATCTGTGATAGAATAGTTATCCTTGATTACAAATTTAATGTGAGTCGTGCTTTTTATCTTGATATAGTATTATTTTTTATAAAATGGGTATGTGAATAAATGAAGAGAAAAACACGAAATACATGCATTTTAACTAAGAGATTGGTTTCACGCATGAAGTTAAGAATGTACGTTTATTTTTTTAAAATTGAAAATAATATTGTTAGTAACACACATTTTAAGTAAATACAGTAAAATACGCTTAACGCAAAAACGCTTAAGACGAAAACATCGGTTAACACGAAATAATACAACAGTCCCGACCAACTGCTATGTATTTAAATGCGTTTTTCTTTTCTTTCTCTGCACAAAATGAAAATCGCTTACAATGAAAAGATTTCCTTTGTGGGACTGAACAAAATACGAAAAACACCAGCCGATTGAGCTGTCCTATTGTATTATGGAAGAATTCATTGCAATAGATGATGATAATGTGTGTACAACCTCAATTATGCAGACGGAGACATTTTGGAGTTTGTTCAAAGCTCAAAAAATATCATTGATGCAGACTCCGAAGATGAAAATGAAATGAATAATGCAGCTCCTGTTCCCCACATCATCCGAAATAAGGAACATCATGAAAAGTATGCGCAGCTATTTAGACGCACATTTCAGTGGTGAAATGAATAATAACATGACGATATTGAGCAATTTGTTGACAATATGATGCTAAAAAAACAATGCAAAGAAAAATATTACTTTCCGAAAACTCAATAAATGTTTTTTTTTTTTTTAAATTTGAAAATTTTGTATTAAATTTATTTAATTCTTATGAATGTTTTTGTTTCATTAATTTTTTATTAAATACATGCATATATACATATCTATGTAAATAAAATAAACTCTAATAAACTTAATTTTGTTAGTATACGGGTGTTTTTTATTAGCACGAAAAA
>BMAO01007581.1:0-35968 GCA_019973975.1 Trichonephila clavata | reverse complement strand
GAAGAAATATTTCTACGTATTTTGAGGAATAAAATTTTTCAGTCCTCTTAAGACTTCATGTTGCGCCCCAGAACAATTAAATTCCTCCCTAATATTTGTTTTGAAGATCTTCGATTATTTAACATTATAATCACAGTCAATGTATTTCTGTTTCATATGTAGAATTATAAGGTTTTATATTCTCAGGAAGTAAGTTTACTTTTTTAAAAGAAATATTTTTATGGTATTTTCTGTTTTTATTCCTGCACGGTAATAAAAGCATATAAAGGAGAAGTTTGGCAGCCACCTTGAAATCATGTTTATACCTTAAAGCTTGGTTCTATAAGCCTAAGACTTGGTTATTATATAACTATATTCATTATACTTTAACCTGTACCGTCTTGTTAAATTCTTACACAATGTTTAGCTTTAAATTAGAATTATATCTGTTTAGTATATATTGCACACACATAAGGGTGAAAATATCAATAATTTTGAATTTTATTTCAGGTTTCAATTGTGACAGTATAAAAAGAAATTTCACAACAAAAGTGAACAAAGTTAAGACAACAACTAAAAAGGGGAAAACAAAAAAATCCGCCAAAGCACCAAATGTGGAAAATATGCATATTCTTCCAAACGCAGAGCCAATTAAAATTGAAGATACAAATCCCAAGAAGTCAGATAAAGTTACCCGAAAATCCCCTGCCATCAAAAAAGTCTTGATTCTTTCTTATTTTGAGTCTGGTCCACCTCAGATTGACGACATACTGAGTTACCATCCAGATATATTTTACTTTCACGAACCCCTGTATCCATTTGACACAACGCCATCAAAGGATGGCGAAGAACCAATCTCTCGAAGATTTATCGGTGAGGCCACGGAATACCTTTCAGATCTTTTCGATTGCAAAATTACCGATTCAAAATTAGGTTATTCTGAAGATATTGTGAAGAAAATGGCCAAAAAAGCTTTTTCTTACTGTCGTAGTCAACCAACCAACACATCGGAATGTGTGCAACAACTGTGCCGTTCAAAACCGGTAGTCCTGGCTAAAACAATCCGTGTTTACATCCAAGATGTCCATGCTTTTCTGATGAAAAACAGAGGATCAGCCAAATTAATCATTCTACAGCAAGACCCAAGAGTAAATCTTCACATGCGAAACAGAAAAACTCATCCAGGATGGACGACAGGCTCAGACATGTTTTTCCAAGGCAGAAGTCTTTGTTCAAGAATGCTCCACGATGCACAGAATGCAAGGCGACTTGAAGGCAGTGGCCACAAGAACTTTTACAGGGTTGTACTTTACGAACATTTCCTGAAAAATCCTGAGAATATTTTAAGAGGTATTTTGTCTTACATAGGTGTCAGTTCTGACCTTGAAACGGTCAAGAATATTCTACGAAGTGCCAATGTTTATAAACATTTGCGCAGAGTAAATCTTAATAAATGGGAGTGGATACCTGACGACGAAGCTGCGCTGAACGTAGACAAGGCATGCACATTCCTTTATAAGTATTCACTCTATAATCCAATGATACAGAAACCTGGAATAGTGCAAAGGTATAACTTGTGTCAATATTGCGATTAAATAATTCCGTAACTTACTCAAATTTAAATATAGCTAGAATAGCTTTATAAGTCATCTTCAGCGAGCTTGTTTTCAACAAAATTTCAAAGAATTATTCTTACTCATTATAGAAAAATGTATCTCAGTTTCTTGGAGGATGGCAGTTTATTAAGCATATAAAATTATTTTATGCATTTTGAATAATATAAATACATATCATAAAATAAATATTCAAAACTTTCTGATTGGAAGAGGAGGCTGTTTACAATCTATCAATGTTTAATAATGAAAGAACGAATTATAATAATAAGAAATTTATCGAAATCTTTTTGATTTTATCAAAGTTTAGCTATAATTTATGATACTGATATTCCAATTTTACTGTAAATAAAATTATATGCATCTTTCATGAACATATAAAGATATGGAACTATATATTATATGAGTCTTTTAGGTTCTGAAAGCTCGCAATCACAACACATATCATTTTATAAAATCAAATTATCCTTAAAAATTGTTTCAAAATTAAAAAGCATTGTATGCATAAATATTAAATAAAATAAATTTCTGAATATCATGCACGAGTAAACAATAAGTTTTTAGAAGAAAATGCTTAGAAGTTACTTTTGAATTGATTTATTAATTTTGTATTATACAAATAAATTTTTAGTTTCAACAAGAATTTAGATCTAGTTTTTGAAAACTATTAAAATTTGAATAAGCCTGCTAAGACTTGAAGACATGACAATAATATTTCGAACATCTTCTATTAAAAATGTAAATATTAAGATAGAGCTTTTTCAAATAAATAACTGAAGTAAGAGAAAATCAAAACCATTTAAAATTTCAATATTAAATTATTTCAAGCATGGAAGAGAAAGTCAAAACTATTTAAGTTCCAATAAATTGAAAGTACCTGAAGAAGTAAACTCTCTGCCTTTTTGAACCTCTTTAATTAGAAAAACAATGTAATAATCGTTCTGGATTTTCACATGAATAACCACGAAAAATAAAACGAAAAGCTGAATTATCAATTTAAATTAATCTGAAAAATAAAAAAAAAAGTTAATGACAAAGTATTTGTTAATAAATGGGAGGGGTGTGTGTGATTTCTATAAAAAGGAAAGTAAGGTTATGACTTGCAAAAGGGATAATTATTCAGTACTTGACTACTTTAATTCATCAATTCATACGTTAAAGAAAGACGTATAATAGAGTAAATGCATATTTTTCTTGAGTTTATATGTTTAACTTCAAAAGAGATTATACAAGGTTAAGTCATTAAATAAATCACATATGCATATGGCAGGAATTAAAGTAGTAATAAATATCTCCAAATAATGGTGATAGATGACAGCCGCATACAGCTTTAAGATATTCAGTTCATATTAAGTATGTAGCATTCACACGCATGTAATATAGTTTCAAAATGGCGATGGTGCTGAATGATTGTACGATAGTAGAGCAGCATGCTATGGTTCGATTTTTATGGCGAAAGGACTTGAATAAAAAAATATTCACAAATAAATGTTACCTGTTTATGGAAAGAAGTGTTTATCTCGTAAAGCAGTATACAGTTGGGTGAAAAAAATTTTGCACTGTCGTTCCAAAATTGTTGATGAAGATGGATGCAGCAGTCCAGTTTTGATTGCGATAAAATCAACTAAGCAACAGGTGGAAGAACTGATTCCGGCTTATCGAAGAGTGATAATTAACAGCATCGCAATGACAATAGGATGTTCTCATGGTTTAGTATACAGCATAATGCATGATCGTTTGAATTTCTGAAAAGTGTGCACCTGTTGGGTCCCTTCGCAACTGACCAAAGAACACGAAAAAAAGAATCAAATGGACATTTCCTTTCATCTGTTTGGTTTAGAAACAACATTTTGGACGCAAACAATTTGCAGATGACGACGTTCAACATGAAGTCTTATTGCGGATGACACAGCAACCCAAAGAATTTTATGCAGCTGGAATTGGGGTTCTAATAAAATGATGGGATGAGTGCATCAGCTTTGCTAAAGATAATTTGAAAAAATAAAAATTGTTTCCAAGTGATTATCATGTTGAATTATCTTTTTATAATCTTTTGTGACTTACTTAATGACTCTCCCTCGCATTTTAGGTGTTTGTCATCAAATTAATAATTTTGATTTGTACAAATTTATCAAACTGCATTATCTAAAATAATTTTTTTTGTATGCTATGCGAATTGAATAATTAATGTCTTATTCACATTGGAATAGTAAAAAAAATGTTAATAAATTAAATTTTTTATTGATTGTTATCGATTGATTTTTGTAACATGTTAAACTTCTGAAACTTGGAATGGCCCATTTATTCCAGTAAGTATATGAATAGAATGAATATACATTTAACAAAACAATGCATATCATTTATATATTTCTTAATTAATACAAATTAACTATAACTAACAAAATTCAAGAATAAAGCATTCGATTACTTAAAGTACGATTTCTTAATGAACGATGTGTGTAAGCAATAGCCACAAGAAATAACATGATTCTTTGTTATTTTATAATATTATTAAATTTTTTGAAACGAATGAATCGATAAAGAAATATACGTATTTTTCTAAATTATCCTCAAAATTTTTAGCGTTTAAAAATATACATAGATTACATAAACGACTTTAATCCATTCACTACCATTTACGTAGTGTGTGCTGCAGTTTTAAATTGATTATATATCTCCACTTGAGTTAGGAATCATTAGAAAGCATGAATGAAACATTTATATAGAGTAGAACGTCGTTTATCCGGAGCACAGTCCGGATACATTTTTGAACAGTTCAATGTGCTCAACAGTTGCTTCGCATGAAGCCAAAAGTGACGGGAAAAAACAACAACGAAAGTAACGCAGAAATGCTGACGCGTTTCTGCGTTAGAGACAGCTATGGAGTGGTACGAACAACTATCAGTGTGCTGTCCTACTCAACTACTGCTGCTCAAGAGAATCAGAGACCATGCAGCGAAGGTGTACAATGGTGATTTAAAATTAAGTGATTATTTCCCCCAATAAAGGTAAAATTGCGACATTTTGCACCTATTTGGCTTTTCTTCAAGCACGTATCCCGCATGTGATGATTTTCACTATTCGTATAGTGTCTGGTTTCGTATACTGAATATATTGCTTTAGGTTATCCGAACAATGGCGTATCCGAACGATGTCCGGTACCAATTGATTCGGATAAATGACGTTCTACTGTAGTGCAAAAAAGGTAGTAATCATCAATTTTATCATTAAAATTATAACATAATAATTACAAATATTTTAAAGTACTCAAAAAATTAAAAAAGAACATTTTTATTGTTGTTGCTGTGTACGATGAGCTTTAAAGCAAGGATCAACGCCAAATACTGGGTTGTTAGGACACACTGGACAAAAATATGTGGTCTCCTTTTTTGCTTTGTACATATTCGACATGGCTTTGTAGGCATCCTTTTATTCTGTGGGTGGAAGTGTTCCAAGTAATGAAAATCTGTTATAGTTGCTGCTTTCTCTTGCATTGCTGCCGTTGCCATCAAATAAATGCATAATAACTGATTCAGTAAATTGACACATCCTCATTTTTTTATTCCCTCGATTTCTTTTGCAGCAGAATTTGTATGCATTCTGCATGAAGATTTCGTAGGGTAAAGTGATTTTCTCGTACCAAAGGATGGTTTTCCTGTGGCCTGCTAATTATTACTTATCAGTTCATTTTTATTCTTTTACGACTCTTTATAACTACAGGGTGGGTCAAATAAGACTTGCCAATGTTAAACACAAATAACTTTTTTATTTTTTAATATAATTATTTTTTTTCTTTTTGTAGGTTATAATTGAATTCTTGGAAATTTATTTTGGAACCCTACAGTATAAAACAAAGCGTTAAAATGATTGAGTTTTTCTATTCTTGTCAACGATCAATTGTTATGACGCAGGGTAAATATCGGCAATATTTTAATTCAAGATCAGATTCCACAGCCTTCATGGTTAGGAGTTTGGTCTGTCGTTTTGAGGAACTGGGTTCAGTGGCCGACCGTCCTGGAAAAGGTGACCAACGAAATATTCGCACTGAAGACAACGTGGAAACTTGCTGTAGAGCGTTGCAGATGATCCATCTGTCTCAACTCGCCGTCGTTTCAGCCAATTGGGCATTTCCAGAACGACATTGCGTAGAATTTTAAAGTTGGACCTAAGATGTACCCATACAAAATTCAAATTGTGCAAACATGCTACTGCAAGACCACCTGCTGCGTGAAATTTTTGGCAAACGTCTGATCTCAAAAAATTTATCTCCATTTATGGTCAACTCATTCGCCAGATTTAACTGTGCCCGACTTTTTTTTATGGGGTAGTTACTAGAAAAAGGGATTGTTAAATAGATCAGAGACTATTAGACAGCTGAAACAAAATATTCCAGACGAAATACTGAGCCTTCATCCAGAAACATTACGTGATGTTATGAAAAACGCATTAAAAAGAGCTAATTTCTGTATGAGAAAAATGGTGGACATTTGTCTAATGTCATATTTCATACAAAATTTCCATAAAATATATTTAATGTATAAAAAATTAATCAAAATTAATGATTATTATAAGAGTTATTCCGTGTTTAACATTAGTGGGTTTTATTTGCCCCCCCCCTGTACCATCGCCTTTTTGGTTTTTCCCAATGAGTTTCATTACACATCTGTATGAAACTCTGACAATAACATTACACATTTGACTGTCACGTGATGAAATTGGATGATGAGTTTGTATAATCAAACAGAACGAAAAGAAAATCTATGTATATGAGGATTGTTATTGGAAAAAAACAGCATACTAAGTGAGTGAGTGAGTGATTTTGGGGTTTATTGGCGCAAGAGCCGATATCGGCTATACTGCTCCAAACATTTGTTTTAATATCTGTGGTCTAGACGGGAAGAGAAAGAAAGAATGAATTGAATGACAAGAAAGAGGGTCGAAAATAGAGAAGGATCACTAGGGTACCCCGGGTTCGTGAAGCCCGTGTTTACAAGACAGTAAACCCCGTGGGAAAAGGAAAAGATCACTAGGGCACCTCGGGATTGTGACACCCGTACTCACCTAAAGAATGTGAGCCCCCTGAGGGGACAGCATATTAAGAAATAACTCGTAAGTGGTACCCAGCACAGGAATCTTATTCATTGATGCCAGCTACAAAATATCTCGTAGCGTTTTTTTTTTCATTAAAAATTACTGTACATACCATTTTAATATTATATGAGTAACTTTATTTTTTTATATCTTTTAAAATTTTATATTTTTTTTTCAAAATAAAACCATGGCGCCCTCGACAAGACTAAATTTACCTGGCAGTGAATGGGTTAAGTTTTAAGAAACCGAGTTAATTTATACTAAAAATTAATATAAAATAATCGTGTGACTACTTACATGAAGTATATCGGCGAGTACAATGCAAAAATAAAATTGCTTTTCCCATAATTTTATTAGAGGAGTCTTACAAGATAAAATAATTACTACTGACCCAATGACTTCAACAACTTTTTTTTTTCGAACGGAGTATTTTGAAAAGTTTACATCTGTAAGTTTCTATCTAACTGTCATTTGCTTAAACTATGTATAAAAATTTGAATTTTGAACCTCAAAGTAAACTTAAAGATGTATAGAAATAACGCATAGCAATGATACCCATTCAATGAAAACATCCAGATGAGTTAACCCCCAAAATAAAATTACTTTTTCCATGATTTTACTAGGGGTGTTATTTTAAAAGATCTAATATTTGCTTAAAAAACAATCTTAAGACAATAAAATTTTTCAAAAAAACCCAAAAAGTTACATCTTACAGATTTTAAATACCTTCTAAGTAAGAAGGTTAGAATTCGCTTGGGAATATAATAGGAGTTTTAATGTTAACAACCTGAAGTGGTCCATACTAAAAATCGAGGTAATGTATACATGTAAGCTATCAAATAAAACTTCTTTAGTAGATTTTACGAACATGGAATAATTTTTGAAATATCTTAATTGTTATCAAACAGTTTTTAAAGTCCCAATGAACTCGACATTTATAGTTTTGAAAATATACATCTGGATAATTTCAAAAATGAATGTTAACTGTTTTAATTCTCATTCGCTTAAGAATTACAGAGTTAAAAATTTAATACCCTGAGGTTAAAACGTGTAGCAAAAATAGAGATAACATTGCCGTGTGACCTATCAAATGAAACATCTCGACGAATAAATTGAAAGTATGAAATAACTATCTAAATACCTTCATTTTTTTTTTCTAGAATTGTAAAATTATGATTATCAATAAATCCAAACTTTTTTGACTGTTAATCACAACGTTTCTGTCATTTTAATTTTTTCAGCGAAAAAAAAAACTTTGCAATGCATGAAAATTTGAGAATGAAACTGTTTATAGAATTTATACATATTTAAAGCTAATTTTTATTTGAAAAGCGTTTTTCGATAATGCGTAAATTGATGTAAAAATCAATCAATTTACAGAAACAACCTATAATTTAACTTCAAATTACCTTTCAAGTTTTGTGTCTTATTCTTGTTGGAAAAATATGTTTTTTTAAATGTAACATAATGCAACAGAATTGATGCAACTTGATATGTGATGTCCGTTGATTTCAGAGGGAGCAAAACATTTTAAAAGACCGTGATTTAGAACTATATTATAGTACATTCAACTCTTTTTTTACATGGTTGCTTAGAAAACTATGCAAAAAAATCGTGTAAAAAATATATGCGACATATGTTAAATTTGGGGATATGTTCCACAATTTTAAAAAATCGTTTGAAGTTGAAAAATCTCTAAATATTTTCCCTTAAAAAGTATACACAAAAGTAAAAATAAAATCCGTGTGATGTATTTATAAAACAAAAACACTTCATTTAAATCAAAAAAATTAAAATTAGTGTACAGTGAAAATTTAGTCTATAAGACATACAAAACATACAAAAATTCAAATTTAAATTGGGAATAAATCTGCTATTCATCACTACTTGATAACAAGAGTGCACGTTTATATTTCGAACTGGACTAAAATTGTTATCGGCAGTGGATGTATCAGTTAAATCCAGTGCAAATGTCGGTTTTGATTAAAATGAAAAAGTTCGTTCGCTATTATCGGCCTCAGGTTTTCCCCCAAAGTTTATTATTAGCGGCTGTTTTTATTTATTCATTTTTTGGTTTCTCAAGTTGCTTGTATAATTTGTGATATCTTGCGACACAAAATTTATGATTACGTTGAAATTTTAATGCACACTCTATGCCAAGATCACGAGTAAGAAAATGTTATTGCATATTTGTAACAAATTTCAAGCCCTCGCGAATTAAATGAGCTGTTAATAGTTAAACTTCATTATAGACTTCTTTCTTCTCATAAACTGTGATAAATTCGATCATATCCTCCTCGTCCAAAGGGCATGAATCCTAAGTTCTTTTGGAATTCGTGTAAACAAAAATTCGTTAGAAATTCGAACAAATAAATTCGAGTAAAAGAAATCGTTAAATTCGTGGACCGTGTTTTTTCAAAATCGTGTAAAAAAAGAATTGGGTGTATATATTTACACAATACTCGGAAACCATCTTCCAATGAAATTATTGACCAAGGATTTATTGGATGCTGATTTCGAAAAAAAGATTCTCACTCCCCAAGACACTGGAATGATTACATTTAGTGATACAAATTTTTTATCAAATCGAATTTAACTTTCGTTCACTCATTTCCTGTCACGGTGTAGAGACATTGAAAATAGAACACTTTTTCCGAATCAATCTGAATTTAAATTTAGATCACTTTACTAAGCACACTGAATCCACCAATAAGAAAATACTAGTTTTCTTAGGTTTTGATGAAAAGAATTTCAAAACTGATTTAAGAATAGGTATGTCAATTACTCAGTTTGGAAAATCCAAATGTGTGAGGGGCTAGAATTCAAATAATTGGAAATATTAAAATTAACGAAGAACCACAAGTATTGTTGGGTATAAGAAAAAGTTCTGTCGTTTACTATTTTTTTTTTTTTTTTGAAAATGTGCACATTTATGCGTTGCCGATCCTCAGCAAGAATTCTGATCCGATTGAAACCAGTTTAAACAGTTGGATTGGGATATCATTAATGATTTATATACATTTTTTCGTATTTTAGTCAGTTTTTTAAATTTGTAAAATTGTCAACTGAGTGAAGAAAAAATGCCATTAAGACAGTATATGTTGTGGGAGTTTTAAAAGGGGAATTACACGATGTAGGCAAAAAAAAATAAAATGTGTGACGTGTTTCAAGTGGACGCATAGCACACGAATATACCAAAGATAGTTTGCAAAATTTCGTTCGGGTAAGTTTTCTTTGAAAGATGAATCCAGATCACAGGAAGGCCATTAGATGTAAATGATGAAGTGCTTCGCAGTTTGATCAAGACAAATCGAACGTTAACGTCCACAAAAATAGGCTTCAAGCTTGAAATTCATCAGACCATTGCTATGAATCACATTGGCTTGGTTTCGTAACAAAACTCTCCATTTGGGTGCCACACAAATTGAGAGAAAAAAACTAAATGAACTGAATTTAAATATGTTTTTAAATCTTGCGCATCACAAAAGGGAACCGTTTTTGGACCACTTGTTGATTGGAGATGAAAAGTAGATAGTGTATAAACACGTGGCTAGAAAAAGGGCACAAGGTTAACAAAAGGGAGACACCCCTGTCCTCATTGAAAGCTGGTGTGCACAGAAGAAGGTTATATTTTGTTGTTCAGTGGCGTAACGGAGAAAAATTAGGACCCCCTGCAAAGTCAGCTTTTGGGCCCCAAGCCAGATCGTAAAGAGGATTGCAAAACCATATATACTTAGTGTCAGTCAGACTTTGGGCCCTCTAGAACCCTGGACCCCCGCGGTGTGGGGGTTGCGGGGATGTACGTTACGCCACTGGTGTTGTTGGTAGGACAGCAAGTGTATAGTGCACTACAAGTTACTAAAAGAAAATGAAACACAGCCAATGCTGATCGTTATTGTTCGCAACTTGATGTTTTGAATAAAGAAATTGAACGTAAACACCCATCTTTGGCTAACAGAAAGAGTGTAATTCTTCATCACGAAAGTGCTAAACCACACGTGGCAAGAAATACCGCACAAGAAATTAGAGATTTGGGTTGGGTGACTTAACCTCATCCAACATATTCTCCTGATATTGCACCATCTGACTATCATCTGTTCTGGTCCTGCTAAACTTTCTTGGTGGAAATGAATAGATAAATTATGAGGGTGTCCCAAATGGCAGTGGAAGAACTCTTTGCCTCCCAAATAGAGGACATCTTTTCTAGGGGGTTAAATTACCTGCCAGAACGCTGGTAGACAGTTGTAATCAACAAAGAACATTATAAGTTGGACTAAGTTTTAAATAAAAAGTTTAAAAAAAGATATTAGTTTTTTTATCTTTAGAAAAAAAAACGACAGAATTTTTTCTTACACCCAGTAAAAAGAGAGGAAGTGTCGGAATTTTAAAGCTAAAAAATAGTTTTTTGTTTTGTTTTTGTAAGAATATCTCAATAAAAGGAACCCCGAAAAATTAGTTTGTCAGTAATGAAAAACTTATATTGTTTACTGGCCGGGATTGATATATTAGGGTACTTAAGCTCGTAGCTTTGAAAGGTGTTAAGTTTGTAACCTGTATGTAAGCAAAATAACTTTGCATTGTAAGTAATGTGTTATTTGAAAAAGAGTAAGACTTTTATTAGTATCACAACTATAGAGATGGGGAAATTTGTTAAATACTTAATTGCATTCTGTAAATAAAAATCTGTTTTCTATAATTAAAATTATGTGGTCATTTTTTTACTCAATTGAATCGTTTAGTTTGCATTTCATTTCATTCACTGAAAAATCATTTTAAAGAGAATAGTTTCTATAAAATTTTAAAATCTTTTTAAGGAGAGACTAGTTAAAGAAAAAATTTTAAACTACGCTATTAAAAAAGGTTTTAAGTAATATTTTAAAATATTTTTAAAGAGAGACTAGTTAAAGAAAAAACAATCTTAAATTACGCTGCTTAAAAGGGGGTTTTAAGTAATATTTAAAAATCTTTTTATATTACTAGAATAAGAAAAAGAAATTTGATGTTTGTAATGAAGCCAGTGAAAGAGAGAGAAAAATCTTTAAAAATTTGAATAAGGCTTTTTTTATATGGAAAACAATTTTTATATTTTTTAAAGATTAAACACGAACATTTTACGTTTTTCGATTAGGTGGAAAGTGTATAGGTGTATCGAATTTCATCTCTTTCAGAGTGGTTTCTCCAATAAAATCTGGGGCAAGCGTAAATAAATTATTGGTTATTTTACTCGCATAACTCGTAAAATATTTAATGTTGACATCCATTCGTAGGACCATTCTGTTATGCACTTGATTCCGATACAAACACAAAAATGTTTCGTCTCCTTTCGAGAACCAAATGAGCTGGCACACATTTGGTGGCTCGTCAGTGCCAAGCAACGTGGGTTTAGTCAATTGGCAAATGCGTTTTGAAAGGGAAATTCGCGTATTTGTGCTAAGGATGTCGTAAAAAAGTCAATCAAGCGATCAAAGGCATTTTACTTTTCAAAAAACTACTAATCTAAATATTTACATAAGAAAAAAAAGTTAATATTGGTAAATTTACCCTGTCACAAAAAATATATGCACCCGGAAGGAAATGAGCTGCTATCACGAAATGACATGTATGTAGTGTATGAAGAGATAAGCAAAATATTACAAATTCAGAACAAATTGTTTTATATAGAAGATATGGCATGAAAATGTTTCAAATCACTAGGCAGTATATCCAACTCTCTAAGCTAGTGCTTCTCAAACTTTATATATTTGCGACCCAATATACTCAATCATAATTTTCATCGCGCCTCCCCCCCCCCTCCCTCCATACAATGACGATGTATAGAGTTCAATAACACTATACTTTGATGCTAAAGCTACAGAGTAACTTTAACCTCTTAAGTGCTCGGCGTATATAAACGTGTTGCTCAGCCAAAGTCTTAATTGATCTGGACGTATACACTCAAGAGCCAAAACATCATGACCACCCCTACATTTTGCAGTGAACTCGCCTGGATGACATGGAAGGCACGTAATCAGGTGGAAGTGGTATTTAAGGTATGTGACTACCTTCGGAGCACTTTTTTTTAAATATTTAAATTTTCAACTGAATAAACTTTTTTTTATTTGAAATGGAGCATAAAACTAGGAATTCAAGTACAATTTCTACAAAATTAAAAATAATTTTGGATTTATTGGGAATTTTGAGTGAAATTTTAGCGAACTATTGCAGTTACGGTAAGGCTTGTATTGAAAATTCTAATCAATATATTCAGATAATATTTAAGCAATACATAAAATATATCCTTACCTGTGCTTAGAACTATAAAATTTGTGATACTTTAAAAAAGGTTTTGAAATATGGCATTTCTTATGCAAAAACTCAATTTTTTACAAAAACCAATGTTATTTTCTCGCAAAAAGTGCAATAAAATACATAAATATAAACACAGAAATTAGATTATAATCTAGATTAAGAGATAAACCTAAATAAAACATTTTCTGAAAATTTCAATACAATATCTTAAAAAGAAATTCTGTAGTAAACTTTACCGTGAAGCAAAAAATTGAAAAACACAGTTTCTTAGAAAATGCATTTAAAGATTTTAATATGGTATAAAAAATTTCTACTAATTGTACATTTTTTAAACTCCCCATATTTATGGTTCAAGATCTCTTTAGTTTCATGTTTAACTAATTCGGACTTTTTATAAAACTTTTGTTTTCTGGAGAGTTTTATAGACTATAACAATTGTTATTTTTAGTGAAATTTTGATGAAAAATTGCATTCATAGAAAACTCTAATGAATGTATTCAAATAATATTTATACAGTACATGAATAACATCTTTATAAGTGTTAGGAATTAAAAGATTTGTAATACTTTTGCAAGTTTTTTAATTATGCCAAATTTTATGCAAAAACACGATTTTTTAAAAAAATTATGATATTTTTTTTCATAAAAAGCAAGTAAGTACGTAAATATATACACAGAGATTAAATTTTGATTCATAACACAGATATAACTAAATAAAAGATGATCTGAAAATTTCAATTCAATATCTTAAAAATATTTTGAGTAAGTTCTTCCGGTTTTATAAACTCCATTTCCGCTCCATTTATAGCTAATTATGCTATAACTTTGCTTCTAAATATCGTAGAAATAAGAGTAGAGTGTTTTTGGAATCTTAAATGTATGGGCTATAAAATAAAAGCATAAAATCAATTTCGAAAAATTTCTTCAAAACGACGAATTTTGGGTAGTCACATACCTTAACGGCTGCTGGAGAGTCTGAAGAATCATTCTTTCACTTACTTCTGTGTGTGATGGAAAAGTCTGCGGATCTAAGCGACATTGATAGAGGGCAGATTGCAATGGCTCGAAGGCTCAGAACAAGTATTTCCGAAACTGCATGACTCGTGGGTTGTTTGGGATCTACAGTTGTTAGTATTTATGCGAAGTGGATGAATGACGGTGAAAACAACAGTAGATGACATGGTGTTGGACGTCCACACGCTATCGAAGAAAAAGGTCGTCGGAGACTGTCTCGCATGGTGAAGCAAAACTGGAGCCAGACAACGGCTCAGCTGACAGTCCAATACAATGCAGGGCCATATAGAATAGTATCGTAGCACACTGTTCAGCGGACAATGTTGGATATGGGGCTACGCAGCAAACGTCCCACTCGTGTGCCTTTGCTGACCAAGCGTTTTCGCCAACTGCGCCTGCTCTGGGCCCGGGAACATCGCGACTGGTCCATGGATCAGTGAGAGAGAGTGTTGCCTGGTCAGATGAATCACGGTTTGTCATTCATCACGCCGATGGCCGTGTCAGGATACGCCGTCTTCCAGGCGAACAGTTGCTCCCTCAATGTACAGCAGGTCATACACATGTCAGTGGTAGCAGTATTATGCTTTGGGGGACGTTCTCTTGGGCGTCTCTGGAACCCGTGGTTGTGGTAGAGCAGACCATGAATGCTACAGGATATCTGAACATAATTGCGGACCAGTTGTACCCTTACATGGCCTTTGTTTTTCCGGTTAGAAATGGAATGTTCCAACAGGACAACACCCCGTGTCATAAAGCTAAAATTGTGTTGGAGTGGTTCCAGGAACATGATGCTGAATTGCAGTTAATGTCCTGGACGCCTAACTCACCGAATCTCAATCCGATAGAACACATTTGGTATGTCATGGGACGGCAGCTCAGAGTTCAAATACCACTAATTCGCAATATCTCGGATTTGCGTGACCGTTGCTTAAACATCTGGTACAATATGTCTCCGGCCATCTAACAAGGACTTGTGACATCCATGCGAAGGCGGGTTGAAGCTGTGTTGCGTGCCAAAGGTAGGCCAACTCGTTGACAGGTGGTCGTAATGTTTTGGATTTTGAGTGTATGTACGTCTTTCGAAAGTACGATCTTTTTTGTACACTGCTATCCATAAAATTATTCCTAAGGCTTTGGAATGCAAAAAAAGGACGTTGGCTGTGTTTACGAAAGATTTACTTATTTCAGAGGATTTGCTTACTTTTTTTTTATTCCTTTTCTCCATCTCCCCCAAATACATCACATACGATTGCCTACGTGGAACACGGTCGCATTAGGGTGCGTATCGCATAACTTTTAATCGACAGTTAAGGGATTAATTTTAAACCGTACTAATTATCAAGATAAGTGTTAATTTTTGCATAGAATTTAATATATAACAAGCCCATGGGATCCCTGGTAATTATTAAACTTGCTCTTAACTTAGCATTGTTAAACTAATTATAAAATATACATTGTGCAGTATTGATACATTTATATATCAGAGTGCAAAAGTGTATTTTGTTTTTTATTATATCAGAATGTATTTTGCTTATTCACTTTCAATAAATTAATAACTTTTTAAACAAGCTTTTGTTTTCGACTTTTCAATTTGCTCGCGCCCCCCTCGTAGAGTTATCCCGCCCTCTAAGGGGAGCACTCCCCACAGTTTGAGAAACGCTGCTCTAAGCCATACAAGCCAAAATACGACGCAGCATCGAATCAATGAGGTCACTTATGAGATTCTGCGGAAGATCATGTAACAATCTTTGCAATTGGGTCGTAATTCACTAGTATTCCAGGACGGCAGCAGTGGCTTCCAAGCAAGTCCCAGACGTGCTCTATTGGTGAAAGTTCTGGTTAATTGGAAGCCCACGGGAGTACGTCATATCCTTAAAAACATTGCTGAGAGAGTCGTGCAGTATGTGAAAGAGCGTTGTCTTGCACCTGGATGATTTGATAGCATACTGGCTGTACAACTGGCGTACATTTGACAGTACAACTGGCGTTAAGTTATTTACGTAAAAATTTCAATGTGGTTTCCTTTAGATTATACGTTTTAAGCAAACCTTAAGACTAAGCTAAAAGAGTTTTTTCGACCATTTTGGGGAATATTTTTCCAACTTTTCTCTTTGATTACTTTTCGAAGCCTTTGAAGTCTTCTCACTTTACGCCTATTTAATTGTTTTTTAAGGACCCGCATAAAAAATAATTGCAAAGAACACAGTTAGGGGATGATGGTAACCATTTATCAGGAGGAAGAAAATTTACTTATTTATCTTTCAGCCACTTTATAGTTGGTTTTGCAGTATGACTTGGTGCAGAATCTTGGAGAAAAACGAAGTTTCCTGGAGGGTAAAGACATTTACTTTCTTGGTAGTATTTAGCATCATTTTTTATTTGATTCTACAAAAAATGTTTTAATAAGCCTTGAGAAGACCATTCCTATTCATACCATTACATCTGACATCCAATTGGCCTTTTATAATTCAGCTGCGTGTTTACGACTCTTTTCGTTAGAAATAAATTGTATCTTTGTTTTGTCAGTTGACAATGACAGATGAAGCGATGTTTCATCCTAAGTTATCCAGATTTTGTATGTACCCTTGTGTATCATTAAATACAAGGGCAAGAACGTTTTTCTACGGTCTTTGAGGACATTTGATGACAGACTTGTTTATTCACCTTTTTATAGCCATTTTCCTGTATCTGACGACAAATTGTCGATTGCAATACCTGTAGTATCTTTTCTAAAGTTCTTTGAGGCAAAGGATATTCTACAGCGATCAGACTTTTTAGTACCTGTTTTTCTTTTTCATTAAGGACTCCTTTCGTCCACATTTCTTTTCTTGGAGCTTTTGATTGCCAGCCAAATCTCATTTATTTTCGAAGTTCAAATAGTAATACATTATAAATTTTTTTCCTGATTTTTACATGCTTTATTTATAACAGAATTTGAGCAATCATCCTTCAAAAACTTTAAAATTTCGTTTCACGTTTGAGGATCTAATTTCGCAGCTACAATTTACTCCCACTAATAAAAATAGTTAGATTGGCAATTTTAATGATTCATATTTTAAATAAAACTGGTAATAAAGGGATTAAAATTGGCCATTAATAGTTGTAGATTTTTAAACTGGTCACATTAATTATGTGAATGAAAAAATTTTTTTACCTGTTTTCATATATCTCCAAAAACTTTCAATATCATCAATTGTTAATGAATTCATTTTACTACGATTTTACAAATAATATTGAATAAACAATCTGTTACGGCATTTACGGAAGAGTAAAATATATTTAAACTTTAATCTACTACAGTAAACATGATGCTACAAAAGGGTACATCTGTTGGAAAAATTAATATAATGATAAGATTTATTCATATATAACAGAATATAACATCATGTTTGATTATTACTATTTGAACTAATATTTTTGTTTTGTTTAATATTTTATTTTTTTAACAATTGTGAAAATATTATCATTGCATTTTGTAAGATTATCCTTATTTAGTGATTCACGTGTGTAGCAGATATTTCATTTGTTAAAAGAATACTATTAAAAAAGAAAGACTATTAAAATTAAAAAGAAGACTAATAAATCCTAAAACATCTTAAGATCAGACAGAAAGAACCAAGAACCCGGAACCATGACAAACAAAAAAGAGAAATTTAGCTTGAGTGGAAAAAACTATTATGATTTCCCGAGCTGTCACTGGTATAGGACAGTGAAACAGGATTAAACAATGTTTTGTGAGATCTCAACCTTCTCCTGCAGCGGAAATTTTTGACATAATAGCGCCGGATATAAACCAAGGCAAAAGCCTAAAACTCCACGTGGGTGAATATAACAACAATAGAATAGAAATTGGAATATTAAATTACTATAGGAATCCGGGAGAAATAGACAAATATAAATATGTATAAACAAAAATCTTGTATATATATATATATATATACAAGAAATATAAAAATTCGAGTACACACCAATTGTAAAATATTTTATTTTCTTAATATAAAAGTGTTTATCAAAACTGCTACAAAATTTAATATTTTAAATGTTTTTACCCCATCTCTACACTTTCTTTTAAATTTCTCTCTCTCTCTCTCTATATATATAAATAAATGCATGTATGTGAGAGTGATTCTTCTATAATATATTCGCTTTTGTATAATCCTAAACATCAAATATGCATTTATCCATTTTAAAGCAAGATCTGATATCCAGTCCAGTGAACGATACGTAACAAAGGGTAACTACTCTTCCGTATAAGACTCTTATTCTGCTGTAGAATGATTCGATTTGAAAAGACAACAACTCCAAAAGGGCACGTTGCCAGGAGAGATTATTCACTCAGGCATTTTCTGGGATGGATGATTTGACGTTCAAAGCTATTAAAAATTCCTCCTATCCAAGAGTATTCCAAACTTTTGGATGAGTCTCCAGTTAATTAGATACTAATTAAAGCGGTTTAATGAGACGCTGACTGACTTTGTCCGATTGCTGTAAAAATGCCATTCTTCCTCGGATCCCTCTTGGGAAGGAAGTTATAGCTCGAGGCATCAAATTTAATTACTCAGTTGAGAAATTAGATCGCTTTCCTATCAGAAATCAAGAGATGGAAATAAGTGTAATTAAATTTCATTTGAGATATTGAGCAGCATCAAAACATAGGATCGTTATTCATGTACAATAGGACATAAGAAAGATAAATATCTGGTTATTTAAAATCGGTACCTTTGTTTGAAATGTTAAAAAAAGGTCAAGTACAGATCTAATGAAACTTTTAAGAGGCATAGGCTTGCATTAAGGTTTTGATACTATTTTTACGATACGTATTATAGGTAGTATATTTTGTAAATGATGCAAATATTAACGTGTTAAGTTTAATATTTGAATTTTTTCCTGTCACTAAACTTTCAGGACCGGTACTTTCGTGTGAATTAATGTTACAGTAAAACGAAGTAACAATTCTCAGTTCTGGTATACTATTTGATTTTTTTAGTAACCCAGCATTTTGAAGCTACACAAGAGCTCTTTGAGAAAGACATCAAAATTTCAAATCTTTTTCGAGAAACAAGGACGACACCTGAGTAGTTAATGTGTGACGACGATTTCTTTAATGTGTGTGTGTGATTCATAAATAAAATATATGTGCGTGTCTCTTCTGTGTAGTAATTAATGGACCAAATATGTCAGTAAGGCATTTTTCACTAGCCATTTCACTTTGAACGATGGACCTATGAGGAAACGTAAGAACGCTATAAGGATTTCGACGACTGAGTCCTGTGTTGCAAGAATGAATTCGTTTTTAATGCCTTTGTATATGTTACCGTTAAAGTATGTAATTCAGTTATTTCATAGAATATCTAGGTATTTCATGAAATAACTATACAAGTCAGTTAAAGTACATAATACACTCACATCCAAAAGTTAAGCACGAAGATGTAAAATGCAAAAAAATCAACAAATACTGCTTTGATTGACACAAAATTTGGCAGTAAAGTAGCATATATATTTATACATAAAAAAAACCGATAATTATATACAGAAATGAAAACAATATTAAATTTTTGTAAGTTATCAGATAATGTCATACTGGAGACTTAAACAGTATTTACTTAGATAGCTCTAACACTTAAGTGAACTCAAGAGTCTCTAACACATATTGTTCATGACACAATCACGACACAGTTTTCTTGTGGACTAGCGTTTATTAATTACTCATAACTTCTTCTTCATACACATCTCGATAGATGCGCATGCGCAGTTCAGGCATGCGCAGTTGGGCTTGCGCAAACATTCCGGCCGGCATTGAAATGTTACAACATTTAATAAGTTTCATGGATTTTTACAATAATTAAAAAAATTGAACACTATTATAATAATTATAAATCAAAAATAATTCACTAAAAATACACACAATACTAAATAATTAATTACAACTTAAAAAATAAGTAAAATATTGTAACACAAGTGAAAGAAATTCATTCTCTCATGGGCAAAATACAAATTTTAGAAATAGGTCTTTTGACTAAACCATGTTGAGTCTTGATCGTTACAACCCTAATTCTGTTATCCTTTCCAGGAAATACCTCGATCAATCTTCCCATTAGCCATCTATTGACTGCTAAGTTATCCTCTTTAATAAGGACTAAATCACCCACTCTAGCGTCGTCTTTTTAAATTTTCACTTAGATCTCTGTTGGAAATTACTTAAGTAATTATTACTCCACCTTTTCCATATAGACTGCACAATTTTTGTTAATCTCTGATATATGTTTAATCTATTAGTTTCTATATGCATTATATTTGGTTCACTAATGGAAGTAATTGGTCTTCCAATCAAAAAGTGTGCCGGCGTCAAAACCGGCAAATCATCTATATCCGTTGACAAAGGGG
The DNA here is from genome assembly GCA_019973975.1 of Trichonephila clavata. Classification (NCBI taxonomy): domain Eukaryota; kingdom Metazoa; phylum Arthropoda; class Arachnida; order Araneae; family Nephilidae; genus Trichonephila; species Trichonephila clavata. The sequence goes on along the minus strand of BMAO01007581.1, from coordinate 15,600 downwards.
TGAGAGGACATGAATTCAAAATTCCCTCAATTTGAGTCATAATGATTAGAAACTCCTCATAAGTAAATCTAGAATTGGCTGCCTCACGTTTAAAATGGAATTTAAACGACTTTACGCCAGCTTCCCATAAGCCGCCAAAGTTTGGTGCTCTGGGAGGGAGAAATTTCCAATTTATATTTTCACCTACTAAGAAACCAGCCAATTTAGAATCAGGATTTATCACTAAATTGTACAATCTCTTAAGTTCGGCATTAGCTCCTATAAATGTTTTACCATTATCAGAAAATATTAGAGAGGGTCTTCCTCTTCTAGCAATAAATCTCTTTAATGAGGCAATAAATGCCTGAGTTGTTAAATCTGACACTAATTCAAAATGTACAGCTTTAGTGACAAAACACACAAAAATCGAAACGTATGTCTTATACAAAGTACATTTACGCCGTTTATTACTCTTGATCCAAAAAGGTCCAATGAAGTCAACGCCACTGCAACAAAAAGGAAAATTTTCCCTAACGCTTTCTTTAGGCAAATTGCCCATTATTTGTTCACAAGTTATAGGGTTCACTTTAAAACATACAAGACAATCATGTACTATTTTTCTACATACATTACGTCCTCTAAGAGGCCAAAATCTCTGTCTCACTTGATATAGTAAGGCCTGTAGACCTAGATGAAAATGTTTTAAGTGAAAATATTCTACAATTAAATTCGTTAATTTATGGTTATAAGGTAATATTATAGGAAATTTACATTCAAAGTTCAAATCACTATTACAAAGTCTGCCACCAACTCTCAAAACGCCATCTTTATCTAAAAAAGGATTTAAACTTTTTAGTAGACTTTCTGCAGACACTCTATTATTTTCTTTTAATGTCTTTAAATCTCTTTTGAACTCCTGTAGTTGCACAATCTTAATTAAGACTAGCTCAGCTCGGTTGATCTCCTGAACATCTAAAGGTCCTCTCCTGTTTCCTCCTCTGAAATTTCCAAAGAACCTAAAACTAAAACTTAACATTCGAATTATTTTAGTTTACTTATTACTTATATTTAACAGGTCAGTTATAAAGGTTGAATTTGTCACATTTAAATGAACACAGTGTGTTGCGTTGCTTTTTAATTCACAGTTAAATTCATCACTATCAGTCACTGATGAAAGGATATCCCTTTCCGGATAATCTTTCGTTGCTAAAAACGTCGGTCCATTCCACCACAATGAGTTTTAGTGCAGACTCGACGGGTCGAGACCTCTGGATACGAGGTCTTTGGGTTCTTCGGGTTTTGTTCCGAAGAAATATGATGCCACTGCTCTGCATTAGTCAGATGCTGGATTGTGGCAACTCTATTTGCCACGAAGGTTTTAAGCAAGTTAGGTTCCTTTTGGATCCATGCCAAAACAATAGTTGAGTCACTCCACAGGTACATGGGAGGTGTATTCATTTGTAAGGCAGTCTCAACTCTTTTCATCAGCTTTGCAAGAAGAACGGCGGCACACAACTCGAGCCGCGGCATGGTGATACTTCTCACCGGTGCTACTCTGGTTTTGCTTATAACAAGCTTCACCTTTATTGCGCCATTCGGCGATTGAGAACGGCAATATATCACTGCTCCGTAACATTTCTCTGAAGCATCAGCAAAACCGTGAAGCTCAATTCTTGTCGCTTGAGGATGCACAATACATCTACCAATGCAGATATTGCTTATACTGTTGAAGTCCTCAAGGAACCGATGCCACTCTTTGGCTTTCTCAGAAGGCAACTCGTCGATCCAATCGATTTTGAGACTCCAAAGACTCTGCATGAAAATCTTGGCTCTTGCTACTACCGGACCCAATAGTCCTAATGGATCGAAAAGCCTAGCTATTGTAGAAAGGACACATCTCTTTGTGTAGGAGTCCTTTAATTCCACTGTGATTTTGAAAACAAAACAGTCCTCTTGTGACTTCCAGGACACTCCCAACGTCTTGGTCTCGATGGGATTCTCGAACTCATAATCTCCACTGATGTTTGAAGCTAGTTCAGGATGGCGACAACCCCACTTGTGCAATTGCATTCCTCCTTTTTCCAAAATGCCGGAAAGTTGTTTCTTCATGGCCTTGGATTCCATCAAAGACGATGCGCCACAAAGAACATCGTCCATATAGAAATTCTCTCTAAGAACAGGTGCAGCCAAAGGAAAGTTCTTCTCTTCATCTCTTGATAACTGCAGCAAAGTTCTCGTTTCTAAAAAGGGAGCACTCACAGTGCCATATGTCACTGTTTTCATCTCAAAGGTTTTCACCGGATCATCTGGACTTTCCTTCCACAAAATTCTGAGCAACGGCTGTTGGCTCTCATGGATGCGTATCATTCGGCACATCATCTTCACATCTGCCGTGAATGCGCAAGAATGCTCTCTAAATTTAATCATGATTGTAAACAGGTCATTTTGAACCAGTCCTCCATTATATTGGATTGAATTCAGTGATAACCCATTACTTGTAGGAATGGAAGCATTAAAGACTACCCTCAACTTGGTAGTACTTTTTTCGGGTCTATAGACGCCATGATGAGGTAAGAAATAGCTCATCTTCGAATTATTTCTTCTACCTTCACTTCTTTCATATGTCCCAATTGTTCATATTCTTGCATGAATTCTCTATACAATTTTAGATATTGTGGATCCCTTTCCAATCTAAGCCACAATGCATTTAATCGTTTGAGAGCAATGCGCCTGGAATTCCCAAACAATTTGGATCACCCTTAAGGGGCATTTTAACTATATACCGTCCCTCCTCGTCTCTAGAATGTGTTTTCATCAAGTGTTCCCCACATAAACTAGCCTCATTACTTTTTGTTTGCACTATCTCCACATTTTCTACTTCCCAAAATTTTTGCAGCGTTTTATTTAAATCCTCGTCCCTAACGAAACCGCAATGAACTTTAGTTTAATTATGGGTAGTCGGTACCCCCTATCCCGACAATGTTAAATTGAGCATTTTTATGTACTAGAAACTCAGAAAGTATTAAATGTACAAACTTAAAATTTTGTCTGTATATTAATTAGACTTTTTTATTTAAACTGAATTGAGCGTTTTCAAATATAATTAGTTTTTTCAAAAACTTTCATCGTAAAGTATCACTATGAATTTTTTGAAAAATGTCATTTTTTTCACGATAACTGACTTTTACAAAAATATTATGGGTATATTAGTAAAAGCTCACTACAGTATATATATTAACATATCAGTAATATTCAGTGAAGATTGCAAGTGCTTCCGTTGAATAGGTTCTGAGAAAAAGGTACACGTATTTTTAAAAACACCGTTTTGAGATAATAGCATTTTTATTATAAAATGTCACTTCATCAGAAAAATTATGAATTACAATCTGTATTTGCACTATTTTTTTTAAATATTAGCTTATTCTCAATAACTTTTAAGACTTTTTACTTATTTCTTTTACTTAGATTTCTCAGAAAATACATATATAGCATTTTTCACTTTTAATCTATCGAGATATTTTATAGCATTTGCATCGTTTTTCTCAAATTATGCATCAATTTTTGAAGAACTTTCTGTTCTGATACATTACTGTCATCCAAGTAGACTATAAAGCATCATAAATACCATGTGAAAATGTGTTAATACATGAAAATATGGCTTGGGTAATACATCATTATACGACATTTCAAAAAGTTTCATTAATGTTTTATATATTCACATGTAACACAATTTCTTTAAGTATCAGAATTAAAAGGATTCTTAAAATATTACATAAATGGTATCCAAAACAACAACAAGCAAACTGATTTTATGTTTTTAAACATGAAATTTATGTGTTTTTTGGTATGTAACAAGTTTTGTGCAACGAAAAAGGTCATTGCATTTTGGGATATATTTATGTACCTTTTACTAAGAAACTATTGAACACAAAGCTTAAAAATTTGTGTGTGCATTAAGTAAACATTTATCTTTATACAGAAGTGAAATTTTTTTAAAAAATTGTTTAGCCTGTTTAAAAATGTAATTTTTGTACAGTAGAAAATAATGAATTTTATAAAAGTTTTCCTTTTCTATGTTACGACATCTGCTTTTTAGCTAAATGTCTGAGGAATATCTCAAAAATTTCACTTCAGTATACACAATATATATGAAATATAAAATAAATATTTCTAGTTCATGCAAACAATAGATTTTTTAGAAAAAAAGAAGACACAAATTAAAAAATATAATCTTTATAAGACAATAATACATGATTATATGACATTTCGAAAAATTTCATTAATGTTTTATATATTCATATGTAAACACAATTTCTTTAAGTATCAGAATTAAAAGGATTCTTAAAATATTACATAAATGGTATCCAAAACAACAACAAGAAAACTGATTTTATGTTTTTAAACATGAAATTTGTGTATTTTTTGGTATGTAACAAGTTTCGTGCAACGAAAAAGGGCATTGCATTTTGAGATATATTTATGTATATTTTACTAAGAAACTATTGAACACTAAAGCTTTAAAATTTGTTTGTGCATTAAGTAAACATTTATCTTTATACAGCAGTGAAATTTTTTTTTAAAAATTGATCAGCCTGTTTAAAAAAATAATTTTTGCAGAGTACAATAAGGAATTTAATAAAAATTTTCCTTTTCTGTGTTACGACATATGCTTTTTAGCTAAATGTCTGAGGAATATTTCAAAAATTTCACCTCAGTATACACAAGAGTATATATGAAATATAAAATAAAAATTTCCAGTTCATGCATACAGTAGATTTATAGAAAAGAGAAAACACAGTTTAGAAAAGAAAATTTTTAGAAAACAGTAGCTTTTGGTATAAAATTTTACCTCATCAAAAAGATCCTGCACTGTAGCCGGTTTTTACCTTATTATTCTTAATGTTATATCTTCTTCTTTTTTCTTTTTCTTCTTTTATCTTTTCTAATTTTCTTCGCTCTTCCAGAAAAAGCATACACTGCTTTCATTAACCTTTCTCTATCAAGAATTTTCATGGCACTTACCGAATATTCTCCAGGCTGGATTCCAATTTTCTGCAGCATTTTTAATTTGGATACATTACCATCATTAAAAGAACAAACAGCATCATAAACACCAAGTGAAAGTGTTTCAATCTGTACAAATGTTGTTTTAGGAACACGTGACCATATGACATTATGAAAACTTTCATTCGGGTTTTGTGTTTTTCCATGCAAACATTTTCTCAACAGATCCGGATGGGAAAGATCTCTAAATATAGGACGCATTGCTTCTACAACAGCGACCGGAAGACTATTTTTATGTTTGTAAGACTTACCTGATGCTTCAGCCTTTTTATATCCACACCATGAATCTTCACCAACAGGAAAAAAACCATGTTGAGGATATTCCTCGGTTGACAGCTTATGCAGAAAAATGGCCCAGATATCTTGCCGCATGTTCTGAACTCTGGTGTAATTTCTCCGAATAGCTGATCCATAGTAAAACTGTAAGTTATCTATTTCATGCTCAGTCAAAGGATTTTTTCCACTTAAACACTTACCGTCTGACAAGATTTGCCTTTTCAATTGAGTTTTTAATCGGCGTAATCTTGTTCCCATGCGCTTCATGACATGTCCAATGCACTCCAATTTTTCAATTGGGTATTCATCTCCATAGATGTTTTTCTTTCTAACAGCATCAAATGCTTGCAATCTCCATCCCCTAAGTAAGTAATATATCGGGCATTATGCAAAGATAATGATCGTTGAAAAATTTTAGACGCACCTTGAATTTCCATGGCTCCACTAGATCCAACGTAATTCCTTTTACAATCATTTTGATGAGAAGGAAAGTTTTTACATATGCAATAATTTGAAAGAATATCAACATCTATCACCTTACCTGTATCAATGCTGGTCACAGTAACTGCACCATTCAATGATGAGTAACCGCGCTTCTGCCATGTCCCATCTACAGTGACTGCAATATTATTATTACCTTTATTTTCATAAATAGCTTTCTTCGCAGCATTTTGAATGGAGTCCTCGTAAACAAGTTTTGCAGCATTTGAGATTCGCTTACCATAAGGAGAAAACCTTGTAGGTGGTTGAGGAAGATTCATTAAGCCGCAAAACATTCTCCCAGCTTCTGCACCTTTTCCAATGGAACGCATAGCATATATAAACCTGGTATTTATTGTAGCGATTTGCGTTCCTTCATGAAAATTTGAAGAAGAGAATTCTACACGATATGGACAAGCACAACATTTCAGGACAAATATAATAGCCAGTCCAGACTTACCTTTTAAAACTTGCATGTCTAAGCCACTGTTACACATTTTAAAGTGAACTTCATTCTTGAAAACAAATGCCAGAATATTCAAATTCATAATGGCATTAATAATACCTACACTTTTGTCATAGGAAGAAAAACTTCCATTTAAATTGGGAATTTTCTTTTCTTTTGCACATGTCTCCTTTGAGTCATGTGCATGTCCAGCTTGAGGATTGACATTACTGTCGTTAGTATTTAGAGTATTGTTAGTATGGTTGAAAGTATTCTTACCTTTATAAAAAGTACATTTACGATTTTTGAACACTTTTGTAGGTCTTGGCATGTTAAAATTTAAAATTTTGATATTCAGAAATTTTAAATATCGAAGTATTTAAAACGCTAACAAGAAAAACGTGTATTCCTTCCAAAATAGGTAAACAACCCTAACAGTTACGCTTGCAGTCAATCTACAGTTAATTGCGTATAAATAAATAAAACAGAGTGGCTTTGGAAAAGCTTCCCAGATTTAAAAGGTCAATGTTTACATTTTTATCTGTGAAAGGGGGCGTGGCTCATCAGCTGATTATTTTTTAAAAATCATTTTAACATACTTTTAATTAGTAAAATGGCAAGTACGTTACATCATTGGAAAGGTCCTGATTTGGGGATTTTAGAAATATCAAAAACTCAAAATCGACTTCCCTAAGGTGTTTACCCTCTTTAATGAATCTACATTACCACTTACAACGTAACCAAAAACCGTGTTTTGTAAAATTAGATCTGAATATTTTATCTTAAATTTTTCAAGTCTCAATAGTACAAAAAATATTTCTGCACCTAACAAAATGTCTATTTTATCTGGAATATTAAAACGATCATCAGCTAACTCCACTATATCTGAAAAAAATTAACACTAGTATTAAACGTATTACTTGGAATAAAATCTGTGATTTTCTTAACTAGTAACATATTTAAATCCTTCACGAATGTATTATTTTTATTTGAAATTGTCGTTTTAACGCAACCGTTAACAATCACAGATGCATCATTTAAACATGAGATCAAAGTATTAATCTTTTCACTTTTCAGTTGTAATTTATTGGCGCACTCATTAGTTATAAGACAAACCATACTGCTTCAATCTAACAAACACCTACATTCATGCCAATTCGAATATTTATCTTTAATTAATACGCGAGCAGAACTTAGTAAGCATCTTTTAATTTTGTTATGACTAAATGTAGACGCCAAGATTTCTTGCTTGTTTATATTTGAATTAGGAACGAACGGAGGGACAGAAGAATTAATAGATATCGTCTTTCTTCAAGGACCGAAGGAGGCCCGATTTGGGGAGTTGGGATACCCTTTATTTCTCTTTTAAAATGAAGCAATTTATTATGCGGCTTCTTACAAATTATGCAATTTCTAGAGCGACACTGTTTTACACAACATTCTGGGGATAGACATTAAAAGCACATTTTATTGTTTTTAACAAAATCTACTCTTTCATTTATCGAAAAACCTTTTAACTGAGGGCAAAATTCCACACACAAAGCATGTGCTTCATTTTTACACAACACACATTTATCACTCTTTATTTCAGAAAAAAATACGCTCGAAACTCCTCTCTGACTTCGCGAGCTGTTATATGTCTGTTGTTTATAGAACTCAAATCGTTTATTTTCATTTCCAGTGAAGGACCTGGAAAATGTATTAGACTCGCTTTTTATTTTACCTTTAGAAGATAAATAAATATCACATTCTCGCCCTAACTCGTGGGGTTTAAAAAATGTTTTTCCTTGTTTTACATTAATATGAGTCAATAATTCTCTGTTAAGAGTGCTCATCATTTTATCCGCAACAATTAATTCACATACTGACTTAAATTCATTAACATTTCGTAACTGACAGTAATACTCAAATGTTGCACTTAACCTAGACGCAAATTGAACATAACTCTCTGAATTTAATTTTTGAGTTTTACGAAAATTATTATAGCTTTCTTGCGGTGTAGGCTGAAATTCTTTCAAAACTAAATTTTTTAGTTTTTCATAACTGCGCAATTCTTCCTCTGAGACATAAATCATTAAGTTATTCGCTCTCTCTCCTAAGATATTTAAAAGAATTTCCGATTTCCATTCTTCGGGAACCTCTTTCGTTTTGAATGCTTTCTCTAATGACTGAAAAAATAAATTATATGACTCAACACGTGTGGGTACAGAGATAGTTAATGTATTCACACTTTTTATTAACGTTTCGATGCTAAAATTGTTACATGTTTCGGTGGCGCTCACTGTTGAAAGTGAAGAATCATGTGTGTTAAATCTTTCCGAATATTAGCAAGCTCTAATTGCTTCTCTAACTGAGCTAACTTAATTTTCTCTAACTCTAAATTTGCTTCACTTTCTGACCGTTTATGCGCTAATTTTTTTTTAACTCTAAATTTAATTCACTTTCAGATTTTTTAATTCTCGTTTCTTCAACAGCATAGTCAATAATAGTTTTAACTAATTCTGTGTCTGTATTATACACTTCACTACTTTCAATTAAAATTTTCAAATCAAGAACTTTTGCATTATCTGGCACTGTTAGTTTTAATTCCTCCGCGACATGTTTTAACTCGTCTTTCTTCAACTTAGCAATTAAAGACATAATTAAAATAATTAAAATTCTCACAAAAATTCAAAGAACATTGCTCTCACCTCATATCACTGGCTGCCGAACTCGGCTGTTTACACAAATCACTGTTTGCCGCACTTGGCTTTTCACTTAGTCTTTTTTTTAAATCCATAGGTTAATCCATTAGCTCTTCTCTGGCCTCGTAAGGACCAATATTTACTTCGATAGCTCTAACACTTAAGTGAACTCAAGAGTCTCTAACACATATTGTTCATGACACAATCACGACACAGTTTTCTTGTGGACTAGCGTTTATTAATTACTCATAACTTCTTCATACACTTCTCGATAGATGCGCATGCGCAGTTGGGCTTGCGCAAACAGACAGAATTATGTATAAAGTGAAATAAACAGCATAAAATTAAAAAAGGACATTAATAGGGTATGTGATCCCCCCTCATCTGTATGCAAAAGTTTACACCTTCTGACCATGCTTTCAATTAGGTGGTCAACCACTGCAGAATTAAGGAATCGCCATTCTTCTTGTAGAGCAGTTTCCAGCTCAATAAGAGTGGCTGGAGGTGGGAAACGTGAAGATACAGCACGGCCGAAAGCATACCAAAGATTTTCAATGGGATTAAGGTCGAGCAAATATGCTGGCCATGGCATACGCGCAATCCCTTCACTCTCCAGGTAGTCATCGACGATGTCAGCTCTATGGGGACGTGCGTTATCGTCCATTAAAACAAAAGTAGGGCCAACTGCTGCAGCGTACAATCTCACAATGGGTTCTAGGACTTCATCTCGATACCGGACAGCCGTCACAGAACCCGTTTAATGAAGTGCAGTATCCTAATGAAATCCCTGCCTACACCATAATGCTTCCGCCTCGGAATGGGTGATGTTCGGTGATGTTTTGGGGCTGATTGTGTGTTCCTTGTTTACGCCATATCCTTATACGCTTGTCATCTGGCTCCAGAACAAATCTTGACTCATCAGTAAACATGACATTGCCCCAGTCAGACACAGTCCAATTGCCCTATTCCCGGCACCACTTTAATCGTGCCCCTTTTGATTGGACGGATAGAGGAATACAAACTCGAGGTACGCGGGCATACAGTCCATTCATAAGCAATCTTCGGAGTACAGTAGCTGCAGATATAGCCTCACCAATGGACGCTGTAACCATAGATGTCACACGTGGGGAGGTCGCTCTGCGATTCCGCTTGGCTACAATAGCAATATATCAATCTTCCGCGGGGATTATAACCATTGGGCGACTGCCTACGGGCCTTCGGACAACTGTCTGTGTGGTTTGGAATTGTTTCCGTAAACATGAAATTACAGAATGATGAACGCCGAAGAAAAGAGCAGTATCTGTGATCGACTATCCTGCTTCAATGCGCCCCACAGCACGCCAGCTCTCAGAATCTTCAATTCATTTTCTGGAAGTCATAGAAACACATATGTCTTGAATACAACCTATACGAAATTTTTTTTGTTTTTTTTAAACACCTTTATCAGCACTTACAATCAACTTCTGTAACCCTTCATAAAGCTGGCTTCTTATAAGACTGCCTTTTTTGTATATTTCTTGACATGAAAGCCCGATTGGCTCTTACCTAACATATTTGAATACTTCCATCTACCTCTGCAGTGAATTGTATCCTCTTCAATTCTGATTGGCTTCCGGAAATTAGCATTTTCCTCTCCGTGCTTAACTTTTGGAAGTGAAGTGTAGAAGAAAAATTCCATATTTTACCTTCTTATTTTATGAAATAACTAGTTATTCTATGAAATAACTAATGATAGACCGTTAAAGTGAAAAATAAACATATTCAAATTTATTTTATAAATTAATTGATCCTTAATAGCTAAAAGTTTTCGAAAAATATATTTTATCCCTATTGCGGATGATTAATTGACAAATAACAAAGAAAAACAAATGCTATAGTTTATAATTGCTCATATTGCTAACATTAGTTAAACAGAAAGAGAAAAATGAGTGCAGAAATATTATATTTAAATATTACCATAAAATACATTCATGAAGAAAAACTCTTCATAATAAACATTGTATAAACTTTTTCATATAAAAATGTAAGAGAATAAATATTAATTTAAATTTTACGATATATCTTTGTTTTACTTTTCATTATTTATTAGAGCAAAGATTGCTGTGATGACACTTAGAACTGCAATGCATATCATTTTTGGAAGAAGAAAATTTTTTACTAATACATATTTTTTTTTATGTGAGCGGGGGGCTTTTTAAATCCCTGCCCAGTGCCTGAACTTTGAGCTGTTACAACAGATAAAAGCATTATGTCATTATTCGGAACTTCTTCAACAGAAATTAATTTTCGTTCAGAAAAACTGAATTAAAACCTAGAGTACAATCGCTTTATTCAGCCATCTCTTGTTCATAATCAGAAAATTCCTTCCCATAACCTGCAAAATGCTGTTGAGTTTAAGAAGTAGAAAGCTACTATAAACTGTTCAGAGTTTCGAGTGGTGCTTTGTTTCATACTTTAACGAACAAGTAATCGTTATTCTAAAGAATACCTAGTTAAATCGTAGAATTGAATAATTTTATATACTTTAACTGATTGCCTAGTTATTTCATGAAATACGTAGTAATTCTATGAAATAACAGATTTCACACTTTAACATTGTGACGGATCTATACGCGTCCATACATTAATCCTCTTGGGAATTCTTTGGGGCTATCAAAAATCATCAATCTTCTAAGAAGAAGATGTGATATGCAAATTAAGTTTATTATATATAGTTCAGGTTCGTTTAGTATAGTTAGAAAGTGAATAAGGATAATAGTAAAAAGTTAGAAGGTTAGTTAAATAAAGGTGACTAGTGAGATACCAGGAGAAGTATACCGCAAAAGGTTAGAAAGTCCGTGTGAGAGATTAAAGACAGGAAGTTGATATTGATGAAAAAAATTGAAAGGATAAACCTTAATTGATTAGAAGACTGCCTACAGTTCAGATATTGTAACCTTCATATTATATTAGATATTTAAAGTAGTAAAGAGGTTAAGGGGCCGATAGTTACATATCTACGTGTAAAGTAATATTGAGGTAGTAGATAGATTATTTTAAAGTGGTTTATTTATTAGATGTATTCTCCCCAAACGCGACTCTCGTCCTCCCCCTCTGTTGATGATTGGTACATCCTATTTATTGTGTTGCATTGAATTGTGTTTGAGTCGATTAAAGTGCTAAATAAAATAATTGGAATTTATCTTGTCGAATAATCCGTCACTTCCTTCCACACATTTAGCTGGGTCACAGGTTAGACGGGAAAGAGGTTTATTACAACGGTAGCATATATATTCCTCCAAAAACAAATTATCATTTAATAGGTTGTAAGCAAGAAAGAGAGATAGCCTGTTAAATAGCTGATAGGGAATTGAGTATAAAACTTTAGCATTGAGACAATGTGGTAGGGTTTGCAGCCCCGGGATCTCGAAAGCCTGTGGTTTTTTCAAATCCCGGGATTAAAATAACTAATACCGGAGATTAATTTTTGTCTGAATTAAATGTTTTTCAAAGTTTTGTGAATCTGGTACATTTAATGTACCTTATTTACTTTTTTGTACGGTATACGGTTAATGTTAGTTTTCTTACGTGTTGAACCTTGAAGGGTTCGAGGGGGTATCTATGTTAAACAGTGAAATTTCATATGTTTTCTCTTATTTTCATCTGTAACTTTCTCTCCATCGCGAGTGGGTCAGAAAACGGGCAATTCTCCCACCCTCAGGATGTCCGACGTCAGCTAACTTGGACAGAGATATTTAAAGTTTTTGGAAGCTATCTAGTAGGGTTTTCAGTCCCGGGATCCAGAAATTCCGAAACCCTGGGAAACCGTTGTTTTTTTCTAATCCGGAAATCCCGGGAATAAAGTAACTAATTCCGGGATTTAATTTTTGTCTAAAATATATTTAAAAAAATTTTTCTCATAAAAATTTTCTAAGAACTTAATTTTTTAAAAAATTATGTTCGGTTTATGAAATATATATGTAGAACTTTTTTGCGCAATCATAAGTGCTATATGTAAAAAAATATATATATGCACATTCTGGGAGAACGTCGCAAAGATCTAAGTGGCTCACTGCAATAATATAAGCAACATCACAAGAATAGATTTTGTGTCACAGTTCCTTCTTCAATTAAATGCCGTTAACTAATAATAGCGGACCTGCTTGGAAGATTTAAGACACTTCAAATCCCATTGCATTACTAGCAGCTCATGCAACTGGATCTTCAATTTCTAATGAGGTAACACTTGAAATTGATTCCCAGTCTAATTGAATAACTGGATCAATTTTTATACAAAAACCATTAAGTGTAGCAGAACTAAATAAAGTTATCAAAGAGGTATATGCACCAAGGAAGTCTATTAGATTTGAGACACTGTCATCAAAAACTCAAAAAGAAATGTCTATTTTTTTAAAATGGAGGGAGACGTGGTGACTACCTGAAAAGAACATACTCCTATTTACGATAATACCTACTTGTTAAGAATTCGAACATGCATTTTCTACGGCAGGACAATTTGTAACAAAAATAAGAAGCCGTCCCAACGATGAAACGCTGGAGGAGCTGTGTACTTAGAAACTTATTTACAGAAACACAAGAAAGGAAGAAATGCTTTTTCTTTTTTTTAAATTTCATTATGTACTATTTTTGTTTGTTTTTTATAATGAATAATTTTTTATTTGTTTCATTAAAATAATATTAAATTAATTTTTAATTATATTTTCAGTTTTATTCTGCAATTTTAACTACGCTATCATTTTAGTATTTTTAATAAATAGTCCAATCCTAATCCCGGGATTTGGATAATTTAATCCCGAAATCCCGGTATTGAAAATATGGCACGGGATTGCAAGCCCTACAGTGTGGGGCAAAAATTTGTCGTCTGACATCATGATGAGGTGATTGAGGAAAGCATTTAGATAATTGAATTAAAATACCGTTAGCATTAATGAGAAAATTTGATACTATAGAGATGCACATATATACGAGGGAAAGTCAAAAAGTGTGAAGGGACTTTTTACAATTTCTCTAGTATCCAGAGCTGAAGCAGTCGGTAACACTTCTGTACAATGTGTCACTCGTCTTTCCTCGAAGTTGTTGGGATCAAGCAGACTGTTCAGAAGCAGACTGTTGCATTCTCTATAGTACTTCTCAAATAATTCCTAAAACGCTTTTTAAAACTGAAAAATCTCTCGCACCTGATGCATTTGATATCGGTATTTTTTTGTTATTAAATATTTTCAAAAGTATCTCTATATTAAGGAAAGTCGAGCCCATTTCTCTGAGGTTTTCATTGTATTTTTGATTTCTTTTACAAATAGTAAAAACTTATCCAATTCATCGTCAGAATTAAAAGATTCAATTTCGTCTTTGTAAATGTTAGTTTTTGTGTAGCTTTTTTTAAAGAAAATTTCAGGTAATAATCTTTCATAAAAAAATACAGAATTCTTAACAGTTTCATACATCAAAATTCTTCGAGATAGTTCTTCTCTTGTCCTGTAGCATATGACAGGGGTGGGTAGACTTTTCCAGGGTGTGGGCTACTTTTAATTTTTTCAAGGAGTTGCGGTCCACCCAGTGTCAGTGGCGCACACAAGAGTGGGGGAGGGGTCCACGGGTCCAGACCTTCCCTCATAACCCTTCATTTTTTCCCCGATTCATTATAGTCTCATATATATAATATGTATAAAGTAATTAAGTATTTGATATTAGTAGTTTTTTATTTACTTGTGTTAATTATTTATTCAGAAATTTATTTTTTGCTATTTTTTTGTTCCCGACAATCGACTTTCAACTCTTGACCCCCCCCCTTCCCTTTAAAAATTCTTGTGTACGCTACTGCCCAATGTCATAGGTGTGGTGAGGTAAGGAAAAGATTGTTGTTATAACTTAATAATAAGTATGGAGTATGTACTTTATTACAGAACAAAAATAAAAAAAACTTTAAAAACCGTGTTCAAAGCAAAATGCAACATACAAACTTGATAATAATAGCCCCAAAGGTAATTATATTAAATGATACATTTATTATGAAGCAATTCAAAATACATTAAAAAAATAAAACATTTTTATCTAAAGTTAGTTTTTGTTGTTATAGTCAGTAGAAGGCTCAACTGATTGCAATGGTACTGTCAGCTAATCTTAAATTTTCCGGTAAAATTTTTAGGCGGTCACCCCAAAATGTCTCGGCGGTTCACCGGTCGATCTCGATCGACGTAATGCCCAACCCGGGCATATGTCATAAAATGAATTTACTGTGAAATTTTCCCTTTGTTCAAAAATTCACGGCCGACTTTTTTTCTTTCACCGAAAACAATTTTTTTTAATTTTTTGCTGCCTGCGAGCTTGTCCAGCTTCCTCTTCAAAGGAAAGTTCTGACAAATCAGTTGCTTCTTGTTCCACTTTTTCAAATTCGAGTCTGAACTTCTGGATATAATTTTCTAGAGACTTTAGTAGACTAGATACTTTTAATGATTCACACTCAACTGATTGCAATGGTTTTCTAGTGGCATTTATTCTCTGGAGAATGGCATTTCAAATCACAGTCAGTAGGGAAGTTTTATATTTCTCCACCTGTTTCAAAAGGGAAGTTGCCTCCAGAATTGGAGTTGTAACGTTTGGGAAAACTGATGGGTAACGGGAGACTTAAAAAATTAGATTATTATTTATTGCATCTACAAAAATATTATTTAC
>BMAO01007580.1:0-77633 GCA_019973975.1 Trichonephila clavata | reverse complement strand
ACATACATACACACACATATATATATACATACATATATATATATATATATAATGATATTGAGCAATTCATTTACAAAATTGCTATTAAATATAGTATGCCTATAGAGGGGGGCATTCACAGAGTTTAAATGTAACATTACACAACAGATTAATAAATATAACTTTAGTACAGATAATAACATCTTTTTTAATGATATTAAAAATCAGATTAAAAAATTACAAAATAAACTTATTATAGTTTATATTGATAAAGTGCCTGGAAATTTTGCCTTCATCTGTAAATACTATTATAGTTTAATGCTCAACAAACATTTTGAAAATAATACAGCTTTTATTAGGTCATCAATTTCTGATAGAGAAATAAATAATCGAATTTTGGCTTTTCATAAACAATTAAAAATACAAATTAATAATTTTAAATTTCCACATGTATTTCTTACTCCTAAATTTCATAAAGATCCAGTAAAGTTTAGAACAGTTACTAATGGTTTTAATACATATATCAGCAAATCAGGCAAAATTCTACATGAAATGTTACAAGATACAATAAATAATATAAAAACTTCAGCCATTCTTAAAAATAGTAAACTTATTGCACAAATTAAAGATAAAAAGATATTTTCAATATTTAGTTTAGATTTTGAAGATCTTTTTAACTCAATTAATATTGATATGATAAAAACACTAGTAAAATTACATAAAGATAATTTGTTTAAAAATGTCAAATATGATAGATTTGGTTCTCTACTTAGGTTAGTTCTAAAAGAGAATTATGTTTATCATAATGGTAATTATTTTTTATCAACAGATTAAGGGTCTACCACAAGGTGGCCCAGCTAGCAACTGTCTTGCCAATTTATATTTACATTATTTTGAAAATAGTTTCACAGACAACTTAGAATTTTACATTTTTCGTTATATAGATGATATAATCATTTTTGGCAAGCAAGACAACTTTAAACCTATTATTAATTTTTACCCACAATATCTTAACTTAATACAGACAAATAGTAACAGTTACAAGGCAAATTTTCTTGATATAGAAATTAAATTAAAAGATTATAAAATAGTTACTAATATTTATGATAAACGAGTAGACTTTAATTTCAATATTATAAAAGTACCGCATTGGGAGAGTAATGTGCATGTATCTATATTCAGAAATATTGTTCTTAATTACACACTACGCAATAAATTTCTAGTTTCTAATAAATCAGAAAAAACAAAAAATTATAAACATTATTCTAATTACTGTTTAATTCAAAACTACCCAATTAATTTTATTATTAGATATTTAAATAAAGTAATTCTAAATAGTAAGGATTAAATTTCCATAGTTTTAAAAGGTTTATATTATAGATTTATTATTCTTCCTAGATAGTTTTAAATACCCCCAGTTTCTAGTTTTAGATATAATTACTTTTTTAAAATTTATTATAACTTTTAAACCATATTAAGAGTCTCTAAGATAATGGTAGTATGTTTACATTTCTTATTTTATTATTTCTATTCTTTTCATACTTTTGCTAAGTGCTATTTTTCAGCCTTTGCTTTGTTTTGAAATTGTATTTGGGTCCAGAATCTGGCAATAACTTGTTTATTGTACTCAGATATAGCGCGGGCTCTGCATTTCAGTATGCAATTTTTAGGTAAGTTACCTTTTCCTTATAATAGATTTAGATTTCCTATCCATTATTTCCAATTGGTATTTGCTTGGTATTATAAACAGAAAAAAAGGGGGAAGGTTGGCTGGCCAAAAAACATGTTCAACCCCACTTTTATACAGATAAAAAAATTTTTAAGGAAAATTTTATGTATACAAGCTGTCCTAAGTCAGCAATGTTGATAATACTGAAGCATCCATTCTTTTATATTTTACTCTGTTATTTCAAATTTTCATATCTCCTTATAAATTCTGTTGTCTTGTTATCTAGCAATTGCTATTCTCTTAAGCATTAATCATGTTAATTCATCTCTCTCTTGTAGAGAAATTTTGATTACATATATATATATATTATATATATAAAGCGTTGCTTAACCCTAATTTCGCTGGTCCTAATCCAGCGACAACTCTAAAAATCATAATAGGTTTCTATTTTAGTCCATAGGTTCTCTCTCTCTTTGGGTTTCTTCCACTTTAAAAGTTGTACCCCTGTTTCCTGTTATGCATATTTTTATCCAAAACCAGTATAATATTCATTTCCACCATTTATTTTCTAGTTATGTTTCTTAGAATCTGGTTTTTATCTTTTAGCTTCTGGTTAGTACAATTTTGTCTTATTTTATTTTATTTTATTATACTATATATATATTAAGAATTTTTAATCTAATTTTTGAATTTCTTCATTTTGCAAACCTTTTTCAGGGACCAAGAACAGATGAATATTGAAAAACGAATCTCTATTTAGCAAACTTTCCACATAAACGAAATTTTTTCGGGATTTAACGACTTCTTTGAATATAGGTAGTATATGTAGCACCACTATAATATTTTTGTATTAAAAAAATTTTCTGCTTAGAATCAAAATTTGAGGTATATTTTCTAAAAAAACAAATTAGAATAATTAAAAAAGTTCTGCCAGTGAAAGAAAAAGTTGAACAGAGAGATTAGACTCGACGTTCGAAAATGTTCAGTTTTAAAGCATCACGCGTTGATCAGCCACTGTTTCCACGTGGTCATGATCGGGAGCTATTGACCAGCGTGCTGGTTAAACCATGTGTGCTAGTTCTGATTCTACCAAAAGAACTCATGATGCGATTAAGCAGATGTGTACTAAATTTTTCGGGCTCCAAATTCTCATGTTGGCGTGGTGCGGATGCAAGGTGAGTGGTAAGCAAACCCAAGGGTCTTACTTGTTACATTATTATGATTCATAACTGCAAAATAAAATGCCATTAGCTTTTGTGTTGTTTTCATATAACCTCGATATAATTTATAAATTGCTGTATACAGGTACTACTTTGCTACAAAGAGCTTTGTCATCATTTAACACATTACATGTAATTATTACCACATACATAACAATAGGGTAAGAAAATATTAGGTTTTCAAATTCGTTAGTAGTAAGTACCCCAGTAGATGAGTGGTAGTCTATATCGCGCTTCCCGCCACAGGTCCGGGGCTCAAATCCCGAGCTGAGCAAAATCAACTCATTCTTGTATCCCTTCAGTGAGTCAATAAATGAGTACCAAGTTTACTTTAAAACTAAACACAAGGGGTTCCGCATCAGAATGAACACTTGACCGAAATATCTGCGCATGCATCCCAGTGAATAAGGTTGCGTAAACTGAGGTAGGCACAGTAGGCCTCGGCCCTCATGGGTTGTTGCGCCACTGAGTTTCAGTTCAGTTCAAATATTTATAAGGATAAATGAAACCTAAATGCAGGATATATCATAAAATTCGCAAGAAATTTTATAACTATGCAAAAAATAAAAGTTGCTTTAAACAATTTTTTTAAAAAAAAGATAGTTCTTTTTCTTTTTTTATTTTAGATAAAATATTTCAGCGAAGTGGTTCCAGAATTAGAATTAATCATTCGCAGTCGAAAAGAAACATTCAAAAACAGATGAACGCAAGATGCAAATGAAGAAAACCTATGATTATTCACGACTTTTTTATTTTAAAACTTTCCTTCTAGATGATATGAAGCTCTTACAAACCTGCGTGTTTAAGAAGGGGAAGAGAAAGAAAAAAACGCGAGACACAGAGAAAACGGCAATACATAGTGTTATCAGGGTGGAGAAATCTCGACTTCAAATCCTGCCTATATATCTTTGACGAAAAAAATGTCGGTCTATCTTAAAATGAGTCTATTTGTCAGAAAGGAAGCACGACTAGCATTTTCAGTCGCGGTAAGGTCCCGCATTTGTCAAGAAACCCGATGTTCTAGTAAAAGATTTCGGAAACAGTTACTAAATTTTAAATGAGGATCCCTATCTTCTTTTTGTCATTGTCAGACAGAGCGCGGATTCTAATGCATTACAGAGCTCTCGAAGACAGTTTTATCTCCGGGGACTGAAAGCAAGTGTCGTGATGTGGTAGATATCTTGACCTTATCTTGTCCATCTGTACGTCCGGAATTTTATACTCATCTCGTGGTCTTATGTGTTGCTCTTAACATTACCATTTGTTCCAAATTCTAGACTCCAACCGGAATGACTTTGTATCTTGCAACATGATGATGGATTTTGGCTGTGGTTCTACAGACAAAGTCATACATTGTTGCTTATTCGTTATCATCCGATTTGTCAGTATTTGTGGCAGTGACAGTGAAATAACGTAAGACTAGATTTTCCGTCATGTTTATGTCACTAAATAAGATTTTGAGATAGACACTTTGGTAATGTATATGCATATACGTATATATTTATGCATATAAATGTTGATATGTGATTCTTTCAGGTAGGAAAACGCGATATGCACATTTTAAAAACAATTAATAAATTTAAATATAAACACTAGCTTGTAGAAAGAAGTTTTTTAGTATGAGAGAAAAGTAATGCTACTATATTTGTAGTAATTCTGGCGAGTTATTTTGTAGCATTGGCTGATTTTTATCTCTGTTGGTTCTTTATATGTAGAGTTGCCAATGGTTATTTATGTTGGTTGTTTCTTGATAAACAGAAAACTTATTCTGGATTAGTTTAAATCTTCTTTTATTCATGGTCACAGACACATGAAATTCAATATCATTTTGAATAATTTAGTAAATGGGACGCAAACACACACATAGCAGAAGCGGCAAGCAGCAGTTGCATTTCACTAGAGCAGAGGTTCCCAAACTTTTTTGTCTCATAGACCCCTTACCATGTTTTCGTTTTTTGGTAGACCCCCTACTTATATATACCTAATAATGAATTTTTACAAATTTATCAACTTAAATATCTTTTTGACAGCTGGTATAGAGCTATACTTACTTTAAAATATTTAAATTTCTAACTGTCGTGAAGTATAGTGTTTAAAACCTAAGACACACACATGCGAATTAAGTAAAAATTTAATTAATACTTAAAATAATTGTTACAAAAAATAACTGAGCAACAAACAAATGCTTTTACTGGGAGAGAGGAATCTCGGGGCTTTATTCATTCTGGTGTTTCTAAAATTGCTGATATCCGTTTCTAAATTTTAGTTTAAGATGTTCTTAGTGCCTATTCTGATTAGTTTCTCTTGTAATATGACATATGTTTTTTCTGCCAATGTGACTATATTAATTTATTGCCTATTGCGGTATTACCATATATATAGTCAAAACGTTCTCAAGCCTAGTTTCAAAGTCTAAATAAAGGACATTTACATGTTGAACGTAAGTTAAAACGTCCTTTTCCTGGAAGATTGTTTGTGACAAATTGAAATTAGAAATATTCGGGAAGTCCAATATTATACTCTCCTTAGCTTAATTATTGCAAGAAATGCCGAAATGATGGTCCTTGTAACTACAAATTAACTTAATTAAATTTAGTAAATAAATCTGTTAAATAGGTAAATCTGGTTTCCACTTGATTAAATTTTCTTTTAAAATTGAATTCATGATCTGGTTTACCAAGAGTCACTAACATAGACCTCCATTTACACCTCATAGAACCTCGAATTATTTTTCAGCTGACGTGGACCCCTGCCGGTTGTCATAGACCCCTAGGGGTCTATATAGACCACTTTGAGAATCACTACACTAGACGAAGACAACCAGAGCGAACACAAAAGAACTTTAGCTTAAATACTGTCTGTGAAGGTCGCGTGACTCCTTTTAAACGGAAGCCATGATTGGTTGGAAACGGGCGGGAGCGAGTTTTTCTGACACAATGTTGATATTTGATTAAGATTAAGATAAACACGTTAGTCTTGAACCAAAGAATTAAAAAATATTTCAAAGGAGTTAATTAGAATGATACAAGTGGGAATTATTATTATATATATACAACGCCAATGAAAAACTGCAATCTTATTGATCGATGTGACCCCATCAGCTTAGAGGTTATGGTCAGGAACTCGTGACTGGCATGTCACTGGTTCAAGTCCTAGTGCCACTGAAAACCACCATGTAGAGGGTCTGATGCATGTTAAATCTGTTGTGAGTAAAGTGTTTCTGTTCGCGTGGTGTGATAGTTTGGAGATGGAGTGTTAGCTCAGGTGTTATCCTCGTCACTTGACCGAGGCTCAGATTTGCGATGTCCATCACCAATAGTGCGACAACAATATATAACTCTCACTTATTTAATGTATTATTTGGATTTTATATTTTCAGAGGTGCATTGAAAATTTTAAATTACTATGTAGTTATAATAAATTTTAACTTTTGTTTCATTTCATTTGAATTCTCTTTTAGATACAATTAAATTCTGTTTGCCTGACAAGAAGCACAACTAATATTTTTAGGCGGGATGAAAAAAACTTGCATATGCCGAGGAAAATAATATTCTTACTGGTACTATACTACCCATGGACTTTATTTAGTAACTACGATATGTGTTTTCTTTCTTTTTTTTTTACAAAAACTGTCGGTCTAAATTTTTTAAAATTATCTGCTGTTGCATTTAATATTTCATTTTTTAACCACGTACATTGAAAAATATTTCTCACTTAATACTTTGTTAGGAATGGCATTATAAAATGTTTATAGTTGTGTGAGAAATCCTGTGTATTTTACATGAAATTGTAACCTAAAATGTAGGAGTTGTTCTTACTTAAATTTGGATTTTCGAATCTGTTTTTATCCTTCATTATAGGTTATTTTCCCCCCACAAATGGAAAAGGCGTATTTTCCATTAGAAAACTATTCAGTTTTGCAAAACATTGTACTAAGGAGTACAAAATTATTTCATCGAACCCGGAATAGTAAACAATAGAATTTTCACAATCTACTAGTACGTAGTACACTGCTGGCCACCGTAAATGCAACACCAAGAACGACAAGAGATAGCACAACAAAATTTGTTTTGCAGATAACATGTTGACCATCTATCAAATGATTAAATTTATAGACTTCTGTGAAGTGTACTTCCTGCCAGAATCAGTAGCCAGAGTAGCCGCCATTGTTGGAGATCACTGCTGCCACACTCCTCGGCATTGATTCAAAGAGACTTTGGATGTGTTCTTGGGGTACAGCAGACCAAGCAGCTTCCACACGTTTCCAAAGCTGATCTGGTGTGGCAGCTGCGGATGTAATCTGGGTCAATCGTTGAGCAACCATGGACCACATGTTTTCTATCGGCGAAAGATCCAGAGAGCGAGCCACCCAGGGAAGCAATTCAATCTGGTGATTGACGAAGAAACTTTGGACAATACGTGCCACGTGTGGTCACGCATTATCCTGTTGAAATATGGCTGTGGCCAAGCCCTGAAGGTAAGGAAGGACAACTGGCTCCAACACCTCCGAGAAGAAGCGCTGGCTGTTTAAAGTACCAGCAATGCGTACTAGAGGAGTGCGAGAGTGATATCCAATACCGTCCCATACCATAATACCCGGTGCAGGACCAGTGTCGCGGTGCATAACGCAGCTGTTCAGCAACTTCTCTCCACGGTGTCTCCAGACTCGAATCCGACCATCGTGGTGTTGCAGACAAATGCGTGACTTTTCAGTAAAGACAACTTCATTCGATTCTGCCTCCTACATCCTTCTTTCATCGTACCATTGGCGGTGGAGACGTCTGTGGTTCTGCGTCAAGGGTAGATCAAGCAATGGACGTCTTGCGGACAGACCACTCTGCTGTAAACGGCGTCGAATGGTACGCGCAGACACTAAATCAAGCATTACAGACTCAATGTGCTGTGCTATGGTTCGTGATGTGATTGAGCGGTCCGTCACTGCCATGCGTACGATTTGCCTGTCCTCACGTGAAGGGGTGCACTGGGGTGGATGCGATTGACCACGTCAGTCCGTCGTACCCTCCTGCATCCAAGGATCACATTATCCGCATTACAGTTGTTTGGTTTCGTCCAACACGACTACCGATTTCCCTGAAAGATAATCCGCAATCTCGGTAGGCCACTATCCTTCCTCTGTCGAACTCGGATACTTGATCAAAAGCTGATCACTGTTTTGTACGAGACATAACTGATCGTTTTTTGAAGAAAAACACAATTACTGATCTTGAAATCGTCGAAATCTCCAAGCCTTAATAGCTCTTTGAGGTGGTGCCACAGGCGTGCGTGATGTGTGTCTGAGCTGAAATTATAATCATTTGCATATCTCACCTCCGCTAATGCATGTTGTAAATTTCATGTTATTTGCGTCCTTCCTTCAGGGTGTTGCGTTTACGGTGGCCAGCAGTGTATATATACAGGAAGAAAAAGTTCTTTAAGAGAACCAAGATGTTTTTCACCTTCGGAATATCGAGTTTTTGATTTTTATCCTTAAAAAAAGTAAATTTAATGCTGATTCCAAAAATGTATAACATGTATAGATTTAAAGCTTAATATATGCGAGTAATTGCAGTTTTAAAATGTAAACAACAGCGCTATGGCGGTTACAACAAATGTCTTTGTATCTGGAGAAAAAAAGTATATCTATAAACATTTGCTCACAAAACCAGTTTTTGTCAGGATTAAAAACATAAATACAAACACATACATAATTTTTTAAACATGTATTAACTGCAAAAGAACTTTTACTAAAATGTGTGCATGATCGTACCCAGAACCCAAATGAAAGCTTCAATAACTGTGTTTGAAATTTTCTAAAAAACACAATTGTGAGCAAAAAAACAAAAAAAAAATTGCAAATTCGTGTAATGAATGCAGTTATATGCTTTAATGAAGGTGCATATGCAGGAACAAAATTATTAAGAACACTAAAAATAAATTTTGGATAAGCACTTGTGAAGGCCTTCGAAAAATTGACAAATTTAGAATTTGTGAAGCCGAGATGGCAGTTTAAAAAGACGGCAAAGAGGCCAAGACTATTGAAAGACAAAATAAATGGAAGAAGGATGCTTTAGAAGTGTTCATGTCAGATGAATACAAATCTGGAATACTTTAAATATCAAATTTTAGTAAGCTGTACCATTTTATTTAGTTTTTTTCATATTACTCAAAATGGGTTTTTCTAGTTTTTAGGTACATCAGTAGAAAAATATATCTATTATATTTTGGTGAAATTTGGTATGAGAGCTTTGGCATAGTAATGTATTTAATGCTACTAATTTAATTCCTAACATGTTAGTATTTTTTTTTTTTTTTTTTTTTTGCTGCCAATTTTTTAAAAAAAATTACCATTTTTATCAAAATTTTAAAAATCGAAATTCACATTTTTTAAAAAAAATTTCTAAGCAATGAAGTATTTAAAAAAAATTGGAACATTAAAATAAAGTTACAATTTTGTAACTAAAACAGCGTGATTTGTTGTTTTATATGTTATAAAAGAACTGCAGGTACCTAATCAACACCATGTATACGAAAGCACCTTTTGAAGTGTACTTTTTCAAATCCTTATATTTCTAAAAATATTGCACACATTTAAAAGTTTTATGTTTTTTGTCTATAAGAAAAGTATGCAAATTGTGTGACAATTTTTTTGTTTATGGAGTCTTTTTGTTTTTGAAAATAATATTCCTTCGAAAATCAAAATTTTCCTTGTTTTGCGTCATCGAGAACGTCCCGGTTCCCTTAATATTCCTTCATTATATAATAATAGTTTGAAAGGTTTTACAAAATAAAGCCTAAATAAAATTTTCAGTTTAAATGACTCGAATGAGCTTTAGATACTTTTGGTTATTCAAACTTCACAGAAAACAAATTTATTTTGCATACACATTTAAAACTTTCTTTTCGATTTTTTTCAGTAAGTCGTGGAACCCCGGGGTTCCATGGAACACAGTTTGAAGACCATTGCTGCGTACCGAAGTATTTATGAGGTATGACTATATGACAAGGGATCAGTGGTCTTCATCCCACTTATTCCAGGTCATAGAAAAGGCCATTTATTATGATGCATATAAGTCATCCACATGCTTGGACACAGAGGACAATGGGCCTGTGTTCTCTTTATTGATAAATCCGTCTCGGTCTAAACACTGATTCTTGACATGCTTACTTGTGTAGAAAATTAGAGATTCAGAATCACCCCCCTCCCCAACAACGGAGGAGTAGATCAGTATGAAGGTATTATGGTCAGGGCTGATATGATTTTGGACGGCCGCCGAGTTTCAGGGAGGTACCTTAACAAGTCTTTGGTAAGGCAATGATATCTTAGAATCTTGTTTGAAACTTTGCAGAGGGTTAGTTGGGGGATGCAGTTAATTTTTCTGGATGATAGTGCACGACCACACAGAATTCAGCAGATCGAAGAATATCTTGAGATTGGGGATATTCAGAACATGAAATGACAAGGCATCCCTTTGTAGCGTCGCCTCGTTAGACGGCAGTTCGCTACCTTTCTTTTTTTTTTTTTTTTTTTTTTTTTTGGACACCCTGGGGCGAACAGAATCACCAGATGGGTTTTTCTTTCAAAGTAAACTACAGATTCTGCTATCATGCCCTGAGGCGAAAAATATGTTGAGTCGACTCTTGAACTGTTTGATGTTTTACCCCTCTTTTTCTCCTACAATACCCAGAGGTGAATAGATTCACAAGATCGCCATTTCTTCACAGCGATCATTAGAAGGGAAATACTTGTTTTGATGGCTGTCCATTCTTTCGTTTCCTCTCATGTGTCCGTGTATGGAAAAGAGTGTCGGCGTTTTGTGAGGAAGAAATGCTAAGGAGTGTATTCACAGTGTCAAAGTGACAGGTTGATTTCTAGAACATTCCTAGGTGCGTTGATACAGATGATCTCGGTCGAAACAAACTTTTGTTCCTGAAGGATCAATGGCGGTTGGGATTAATTCAGAAGATGCCGAGTACAGACCAGAGATCCTCGCCAATCAGAAATTATTGGAGGCGTGGAGTGAGTGAGTGAGTGATTTTGGGGTTTATTGGCGCAAGAGCCGATATCGGCTATACTGCTCCAAACATTTGTTTTAATATCTGTGGTCTAGACGGGAAGAGAAAGAAAGAAAGAATGAATTGAATGACAAGAAAGAGGGTCGAAAATAGAGAAGGATCACTAGGGTACCCCGGGTTCGTGAAGCCCGTGTTTAGCAAAGACAGTAAACCCCCACCGGAAAAGGAAAAGATCACAAGGGCACCTCGGGATTGTGACACCCGTACTCACCTAAAGAATGTGAGCCCCCTGAGGGGATTGGGGGCGTGGAAGAGACCCGCCTAAGGGGTTTAAGAAGATGGTTCAGAAGGTGACCGGAGACTTTCGTGAAACTGGCGAGGCAGGCTGTGAGGAAGCCGAACTAGCGATAGCTAGAGATCCAGGATCGGCGAGAAGCGGAACCTGTGAAAGGCGGCTAGGCACCGCGAAGAGGAATGATCGAAAAAATTTTGGGATTTGGATAAAAAAAAACAGGCTGCAGGGCAGCTGGCCTGTTCGAGATTACCTACTAGAATTTTAGCTTGACTGTTTCGGTGAATTGTAAATATTGCGATCAAGTTGCCGACCCGTGAGAACGAACCCAACAGTCGACGGTACCCATTTTATGACAACTGGACTTGCAAAAGATATATCTTACAGATACAGCAGATCGTGTGTAAATTCGGCGTTAACTATTTGTAAATAAAAAGCAATTTCTTACTATAGCTGTGTGATCCTTCTCGTTACCCAGGAATTATGTAAAACTTGGGGACATGACCACTTAAAGTTTTGAAAAAATTTCTCTGATCATCTATCAACTTTTTATTTAACTTACCTATTTTTTAACGCTAATGCTCTAAAAGGAAAGTTTGGAGTTGGAAAACCAAGGGAAAAAAATTAAAACCTGTACTCTTGAAATATTTTTTGTTCGTCCAGAAAAAACACATTTTTTTCTGTAAAAATAGCAAAATTTTGTAATTTTATATAGCATTATCTGTTCGTCTTTAATAAACACTACTTAATAAATAAGATCTAAGTATAACTAATACAATTTTCCTTTTGAATATACATTTTTAAAAGTATAAGTGAACTTATGTTAAACGATATTTATATATGTTTTCCAATTTTTTTATTCAAAAGGATATACCTTTAAGTCAGATTTTTGAGAATATTCAGGCATTATTAATCTTGATAAAATAGCTGTCCTAGGGATACCATTTTACTACTACAAGCAGCATTCTCACCACTTGGGTGACAGGGAAATCTTTGGAGTGAGTGAAAGAATATTAACGTCGCACTGCTCAGCTACACGAGGCCTTTTGGCGATGGACCTCGTAACTTTGAACCATAGACAAGTGACGAGGACGACGCTTGAGCTGGCACCACCTTTCCTAAGTACCACACCGCACCAACGGGAGGTAAACTTCGGAAATTTGTATCGAAGTCGTACATTACAACATAATGTTAAAAAACAAATGACGCGATTACATCTACTTCGGTATTTTAAGCTGTTATTTTGTATAGATAAAGTTTGGTTATATAAACTTGGGGAGAGTGTGTTATATTAACTTAGCACTATAAAGCTGCACAAGAGATGTTGGCGTCGGACCTACTAGTTTTTAACGATGGTTAAATGACGAGGCTGGCACTCCCTCTCCTAACTTCAACGCCATACAAGTAGAAGGACGTTTAAATATCGACATATTTAACGTGCATCGGTCTCCTCTTCAAAGTTGTCTTCTGCGGTAACGGCCTCAAACTCATGACACGCCAGCCACAAGTTCATTACCTTGACCACTAGACTACCACGGCCACGAGAGAAACTTGGGAAAAGTGGACAGGTGCCCAACGATATATTTCTGCTAACATTTGTAATGAAAGTGGCAACATAAACTTATGTATTATCTAGAGGTTTTCAATATTCCTTGAACTATTGTCGACGGAATAACTAATTTGTGAAAAAAGAACACGTAACTTTGGTCGCGGTAGTTAAGTCATCGCCCTATTTAGCTGGTACATGACGATTCCATGTGGTCAAGCTCTATTTTCAAGATCTATTTCCTCGAAAAACCCATCGTAAAAAGGGTATTGATTGTTTGTTAACATTGTATAATGAAGCGACACGAGGATTAAAAACATATACTGTAAATTTAAACCACGATTAAATAACAAAAACGACGTTTAAGATGGAGTACTGTTGTTTCCAAATTTCCACACCACACCAAGGCCTTGAGACCACGGCAGATTTAAAGTGTACTAGCTCCTCTACATGACTCATATCTCTTTGGGGGAGTGATAGTTATACCACAAAGGAACTACAAAGCAACACCAGAGCTATTGGCAACTGGCATCGTAATTTTGAACCATGGTCAAGTGACGAGGAGGACATCTGATCTAGCAACCCCTTCCCTACCTTCCACAACAAAGGAAGGTTTTTTAGCCTCGATATATTTAACGAGCATCGTCCCTCTCTACACCGAGGGTCTTTAGCGGCACCAGGCACCGGCTACGAGTCCGTGACCTTCCCCACTAGGCTACCTCGACCTCTCCAAAAACTCGTAGGATTTTAAAGCTAAAGTAGTTACGATATGAACCATCTCCATAACCTAAAAATAATAATTTCCATATATGATTTGGCTTCATTTTTATATATATATGTGCTAGAATAACATAAATATTTGCAACGCACCTCGTGATTTTCTGAGTTCTTAGGAATGTCGAGGAGTGTTAGTGATAGAAATCATAATTTCAAACTATGGTCAAGTGATTTGAACGACACCTGAGATGGTAATCCTTTCTCCTAACTTCCCTATCATACCCACGTCAGGATTTTGAACCGCGGAAAATTTAACTTGCGCCTCTACATGGCGGGTTTTCGGTGTCACTAGGGCTCGAACTCATGATACACCTTCCACGAATTTGTGATCATGACCACTAAGCTTCCACGGCCACCTTGTAGCTTTTTAAGCTGACTATTATTTGTAAGTTATCAGAAACCGACAAGTACACACCTAACCTGTTGTTTCTTCCTACCGACTTCTATATTTTAGCATGGGAGAATTGTGTGTCGGATGACTTATTCCATTTAATGCTCTTATCCTCATTGTTTCACAAATCAGAGATCTTTTGTATAACTATCCCTATCATCAGCTATGAAGTTCATGACCGTGATCATGGTAGGCATGACTTATCTTGAAAAGAGTGTTCATCTACCACTTTGGAAGCATAAGTTAACAAAACTTACAATTTTACATAATAATCAAGACCTATACTTGCATCCTATTTAAAGAAAATAATGCAATTAATCATTTCGGAGCATAAGGTGTTAGCCAGAGCTCCAGATATACAGTGATAATACTGTACTGAACTGAAACTGAAACTGAAAAGAGTGAAAAATATTATGTTACAATTAACAATAACTACCACTAACGAGATTATTTTGCAGTATTCTCTGTTATTCATTGTCGTTGGCGCAGAATGATAGTTTAGGGGTTGAGGGAATGAATATTAACGTCGCACTGTTCAGCTACACTAAGTCTTTTGGCGACGGACCTCGTAATTTAGAACCATGATCAAGTGACGAGAACGACACCTGAGATGGACCCCCTCTCTTAACTATCATGCCACACCAACGGGAGGACTTTAAGCTCTCGACAGATTTAACGTGCATCGCTCCCCTACACGGAGGGTCTTCAGTGGTACTGGGCTCGAACTCATGACACCCAAGACACAAGTCCGTTACCTTCACCGCTAGGCTACCCCGACCTCGTGATGTTTGGAGAGGATGTGCTACTCAGGTGTCATTCTCGCACTTAACTTAGGCTTAAAATTACGAGGTCTGTCCCCTATAGCCCTTGTGTTACAATGCGGCATTAATAATAAAATGACTTTCCATCACTATCACAGTTATCTATTGCTAATATCACTGTATTCAATATCTATTGCTAATGTTATACATATAAAAAACTCACAGATAAAAATTCACTGTACTCTTTTCAAAATTAGTCTGTTTTTATGAAATATATTTTGAAGTACTTGAATTAATTATAGAATAATACAAAAAACTAATTAAGACTGTTTGAGCTTTTTAAAATGTTTTGTTTTCCTTCAAAATTTACAGTAGTGATGTAATTACTGAAATAGAGACAGAAATTAAATCTCTTACTAAATCATATTCAGATTAAAAAGTCTAATTTTTTTCGTGGTCGTTTAAATCCTCAATTTTATTAGCATAATTAATATTAAATATCAATATATGTTTGTATTGTTCTCTGATATATTTATAATGTCACGAAATGGTATAAAAATATGCTAAAAATACGGAACAGAGATAAAAAGGGGGGATATTTATGTATTAAATATATATGATTTACTAAATTTCATAAGAAAAGCCTGTACACACACAAGACCTCATACCTATATTTCCTTAAAAATACAGTTGAATTTTTTAGAACCGATTATTATTATTCATAAGCAATGCAGTTTTATATTTTGTATGTAATAGTATTCAATTTCAATGTGCAATATTTAATTTAATCTCCACACATAAAATCTATCTTTACTCCTTTAAAATTGATCCTTATCATAAACATTTTATTTTATACTTAAACCAAATTAAATACTTAATTGAATGGAGCACTTACCTTGCATAATGAAACGGTGACAATGAGCAGGTAATGAAGCGGCCTCCATTGAAGAGAGTGAGGTCGAAGAGTGAAGGTGAATAAGACCACGTGCAGGGGGCAGCCCGCTCGCTCCTGGGATTAGCGTGACATTGAGTCACCCCGTCAGTTTCCCTCCACCCTCAAATCACGCGTCATTAGATCACTGACACCCTCTTCACGGACTCGGGAGTGATTTTAGTTACTGGGACTGTCTGATGGACTTAATGGTTCGAGATCGGTAGAGATGGATTCAATCGTACACCTCAGGTTTTTACTTTTACATTAAAGAAAAAGGCAGGAAGGAAGAACTTTTTCGGATGGACAAGTTCTACTTCGTAAACAACAACATTGAGTGGAACCCTCACTTACTTCCGGTGTAATGTTAATCTGTGGGAAAACATCGAAATTCAACTGAGTTTTTCAAACTTTTAATGCAAGTTTTTGAAACTTTTTTTGCACTATATGGATAGAAGATGATCTGTAGATTTCAGATTCAGGATTTTATAGTATTTATTTCAGTATCTTTTCTAAAATACCTTGTTAATTTTTTAGCTCAAAGCAATGGCGATTTTGCATTAACCGGAAAAAGGAAAGGGTACTAATGACTGTAGCGCCCTCATAGTAAGCTTTAAGGTAGAACTAGTCCATAGAAAATGTCCCTAGAATGGCATAATTTAATGTAACATAAATTAATGTAAACATTTATATATATATATATCAAATTAATCTTCGTTTATAATTTTGGAGGGTTTAAATAAAGTATAAAACAACAAATTATTTTAATTTTGCATTTCATCCATCTCCTATTTGAGTGTAGTATAATGCATGAATTACTAACGAACTCATTAAGTAACAACATATGAAGATTTAATTTTATAAATGTGGTGAATAACGTTGATTCTTTGCAATTTTTAAAATTATTTTCATCATTTTAAAGTATAATAACAAATAATTCTATACAACTAATCGCTAATCGGTGCACAATATTTTTCGGTAACCCGTATTTTGCTGACTCAAATAGATTCAACGTTTTCCGCACACGTGAGCATGTAACATCTAGTTGCCCATTCGAGAAACATGGATTTTCTAAGTCCAAATATCAAATGAATATTGTTCGGGTTTCAGATTCATTTATGGTCATCGCGAAAGCCAAACGAATCGGGAATTGAAGACTTTTGAATGGTATTAGAGATTCTAACGGTATCAGTGGAATAAGTGGCAACAGTTTCCGTAGTAGAATAACCGAATTTTCGTTTAAACTTTACAGTCAAAATGTTTGCTTCAAGAAGTTCCCGGTAATTCTTTTGATGATGAAACGTGCTCTATTGCATAATCTAGGTGGATTTAAGTTACGCAAAAGAATATCCAGGGAACTAATCTTCAACCGAAGATTATGTGGTGACATTCCTGTTACTTCTAGAGACAAAATAACATAGACAAAACAAAAGGGGAAAATTTTGCTTCGCAGGAATATTCACAAAATCTGGCAACGTTTTTTCTGGATTCTCCACATTTCCGGCAATAAAAAAATTATGGCGTGATTAATTGAAATAAAAACCATCCTATGTTTTAAGTTGGACGAAATGACACACAGTATGCAAAATTATATTATGATCGGCTGAGTAGTTTCGGAGTCCATTGCAGACAAACACTGTGACACGTATATTTTATATATAAAGATATATGGCAGAATCACAATATTAAGTGGCAAAACACCTTTTAAATTAACATTTTGAGCCCAGTCCATTGGTTATGGTCACTGACTCATGGCCGGTGTTGTCTAGTCGGGAGTTCGAATCCCGGTGCCATTAAAATCCACGATAAACAGGGGTTAATGCAAGTCAATTCTGTCAAGACTCGGAGTCTTCATGTTAGTACGATGTTGAAATCTGGGGAATGTAGGGTCAGAGTTCTGGTGTCATTCTCCTTATCTTTGTCATAAAATTTTGACGATCATCGTCAATAACATTAAACTTACTTTGATTTGCTCTTAATTTGCAATGTTCAGCATTCGATGGCTATTGGTGACGAGCCTCGTCATTTTGAACAACGTTCAAGTGATGAAGACGACACCTGAGTTGACACCCACTTTTCTAAACTTCCACACCACACCAACGGAAGAACTTTTAGCCTCGACACATTCAATGTGCATCGGTTCCTCTAAACAGCGGGTGCTCAGTGCGACTTCATTTTGAACCTGTGATTCTCTACATCGTCGGCTACGAGTTCGTGACCACGACCACCAAGTACTGTGGCCGCAGAGCCGCTTTGATATGAGACATAAACAGGGGCGCACACAAGGGGGTGTTCTCAGGTCTGGAACCCACTCCCCCCAAGCCCTTGAATTGTTTTCGCTTGATGATAATCCTATATATATATAACGTACAATTTAATTAAGTACTTGCAATTAACAATTTATTTTATTAATTAATGGTAATTATTAATTCAATAATTTATTTTTTACTATTTTTTTATAAAAAAATCGACAAAATCAGAAGAGTCAATCGTCAACCGGATAGGAAATAAAATTTTATTACGCATTTCAAGGCATCATTAAATTAAAACAAAATATAACGAAAAATAATATATCTCATATTGTACAATAATAATTATATTATGAATAAACTTGTGCAATTAGCTGCTTTTTTGGTTCTGACAATTTAATTTTGTTAATATATTTATGCTATATATAAGAGAATGGGGTCAGAGAGAGAAGGTTTATCTGTGAAGAATTTAATACCCTATTTTTTATCTGCAAAAAGATTTAAAAACAAAGTAAGTTTCAGAAACTTTGCAATATATATATATAGAGAGAGAGAGTGACATTAATCAAACTTCAACTAAACCAGGGGTACTTCTAGTATAAAAAGTGACAAAGAGCACAAATGAAAAAAAAAAGGATTTAATGTTTCTGAACTCCTTGAAGCATTGCAGCTTTAAATGTGCCTCATTCTTTTGATGGATAAATATTTCCATAGAAGTTAACTTTTTTAAACCATCTCGGAATATTACAATCATGAAACTATTTGGCATGGTGTGAATGTTAAAACCTTCTCCTCAAAAAAACTTATTATCATTTTTTTCATGTTTTTATATTGTTACTCTTTTATTAATAAAAATAAGCCTACGTTGTGTAATTTATAAAGCAGTAATATTTATGTGCAGCATGGGTCTTCATACTTTCTGATATTCCACGCCTCAAAAGGTTAAAAGGAGTAGTATTGTTGGTCAAAGTGAGAATTATATTAATATCGCGTGAGTAAGTGAGTGAATATTAACGTCGCACTGTTTAGCTACACGGAGGGCTTTTGGCGACGGTACGCGTAATTTTGCACCATGGTCAAGTGACGTGGACGACACCTGAGCTGGCACCCCCCTCTCCTGACTACCACACCACACCAACGGGAGGACGTTTGAGCTCTCGACAGATTTAACGTGCATTACTCCCCTACACGGCGGGTCTTTAGTGGTACTGGGATCGAACTCATGACACGCTAGCCATGATCCGATGCCTAGACCACTTGGCTACCGCGGCCATGTATATTAATATCGCATCATAAGAGGCAATACGAGGGTCAATGGCGACGTACCTCGTAATTTTCAACTTCCTAGATCAAATGAGGATGATACAGGAGCTACCCCTCCCCACTTCCATACCACGCCAATAAGAGCCTCGGAAAATTTTAAGTGCATCAGCTCCTCTATACGGCATATCTTTAGCGGTAGTAGAAATCAAACACCTGATTGGACAGAAATGAAGTTGACCTGGAGCTTATAATGCTAAGAAATTGCTAAAGTAAACATACTCATACTTTGTGAACCTTACTAATTCTGAGACCCATATCTCAAGTGAGTGAGTGAATATTAACGTCGCACTGTTCAGCTATACGAGGGCTTTTGGTGACGGACCTCGTAATTTTGAACC
This sequence comes from Trichonephila clavata, assembly GCA_019973975.1. Classification (NCBI taxonomy): domain Eukaryota; kingdom Metazoa; phylum Arthropoda; class Arachnida; order Araneae; family Nephilidae; genus Trichonephila; species Trichonephila clavata. The sequence goes on along the minus strand of BMAO01007580.1, from coordinate 58,144 downwards.
ATGGTCATGTGACGAGGATAGCACCTGAGCTGGCACCCTCTCCTAACTACCACACCGATGTGAGGATGTTTGAGCTCTAGACAGATTTTACGTTCATAGCTCCCTTACACAGCGGGTGGCTGAGTGGTCTAGGCATCGGATCATGGCTAGCATGTCATGAGTTCGATCCTAGTACCACTAAAGACCCGCCGTGTAGGAGAGTAATGCACGTTAAATCTGTCGAGAGCTCAAACGTCCTCCCATTGGTGTGGTGTGGTAGTCAGGAGAAGGGGGTGCCAGCTCAGGTGTCGTCCGCGTCACTTGACCATGGTTCAAAATTACGCGGACCGTCGCCAAAAGTCCTCGTGTTGCTAATCAGTGCGACGTTAATATTCTCTCACTCACTCACTCCCTTACACAGCGGGTCTTCAATGGTATTAGGCTTGAACTCATGACACGCCAGACACGAGTCCTTTACCTTTACCACTAGGCTACCGCGGTTCCGCCCATTTCCGCTGAAGCTTGCAGTCTCAACCTTTAAAAATTCAACCGTTCTTCAAAGTTTCTACTTGTTGTGGTGAGGAAATCTGGACTACTCGGTTGTCGTTTTTGTTATCTTATTGCTCAGCATAACAATTAAGTACGTTATTAATTTTTTAAAGGAAAAAAAAGCATTTTATTTTTCTGATTGAAATGATACGAGTCTTCATAAAAAAATAGAATCTCACAAATGAAAAGACAGCAAAATGCTGATAAAAAGATCGAAGTGACGTGTGCAAGAGTGAGCTCCAAGAAATTTGCACCCCGTGTCCCCAAAACGTCAACTGCTGCATTAGCCTGACACTTTATTGCGTGTCGCTTTCACGTTTCTCATTAATGGGTCCAGAGTGAGTCCTCCAGGAATTCCTCGGTGTTCGGAAGGTTCCTCTCTTCCCCCGAGACCCCGATAAGGGACGGAGGCTAATGAAGAATTATGGGCCCTGTTTTCAATCTGTGCCTCTCCTTATCGATGCAGTGGCTTTGCGCTGCATTAACAAACTGATCGTCTCCCGTTCGCTCATATCAAGATCATCCCCCAAAGGAAGAGGGGAGGGTATCCGATGACTTGTTCGGTTTGTGGAAGAAAATATTTGTTGCAGAAAAGAGTACTAATGTAATTGTTCGTAATATCTGATTATAGCTGCTTTCGAATTGTATAGTTTTAATCTATTTTTCTTTTTTTTAAAAAAAAATATCCATATAGTGCTCTTTTTAAACGTTTGATTTGTTTTTTTAACAGAGTCGTCCACCTTGAAAAATGATTTTCTTTTATGTCTACAAATACCTTCCATTTATGCGTATTTATGTATATATATCTGCAAAGTAAACTTTCGAAAAGATACTACGAAAAAGTAAGTAGAGTAATGAATCTGATGCACTTAATTCATGTATTTCTCTTTTTCAGCGCGTAAAATATGTTGTTGTTGTTTCTGATGCCCCTCGACCGATGGTGTTAGATCGAGGTCGACGAAATTTATCGTGACAAAGGTCTAGATTTTTATGTCTGTCCTTAGACGCTTTTGAGTACCAAACAGGTGATAGTATGATTTGGTTTGATTTAGAGGTAGGACAACCTAGGTGGCCAGGGGCCTCCCACCGTTCTTCTCCTTCCACCAACCTCTCGAGAGGACTTGCGAATCAGCGAATATTTTGAGTGCCTCCATGCCGCACAGACACTATGCATTTACAAACATCCATGCTTTACCCGGGATTCAAACTCAGGTGCTACGGCTCGTTTGTCAGCATCAGTAACCACTATAATGGCTGAACGGCCACGAATAAAATATTAATGTACTTAATAAGAAAGAAAATTAACACGACGTGTTATTTATTAAGGGGTTAGATTGGATTTATCTTAGAATGAAGACAAATGTGAGGTACTGGGGAGGGATCTCATGGTTTTGATTAGCAATAATTTTAAGCAAGAGTCACAATAAGACACAACTAATCCATTAATTTAAAAAAGTGATTTTTTAAAACTGACACTACTAAGAGACACTTGCAGGTGATCTAAAAACCGCAAATTTGCCCGGGCAAAGAACGCAAACCTGTGTCACTGTTGTGGCAACTGCAATCATCGATGTATCACAAGAAACAATGGCTGGAAGTAGCAGCACCCGGAGTGTAGCGCGACAATTGAATATGAACTTTTGAACGGTATGGAAAGCTTTACGACCAGTTTTTCCCTACTACCCACACAAAAAAAGTCGCTTTCATGAACTCAAACACAGTTATTTTGATAAACGACTGGCAATTGCTCTGTCGTTTCTGGCCAGATTGGGTGTTGACGATGGTTTCCCGTGGCAAATTAGTTTTGGAGATGAGACCTATTTTCATCTGGATGATTCTGTTCCCATGCAAAATCTGTTTACACATGAATTGTGCCTCTGAACAGCTTTACGCAATGCAGGAAACTCCTATGCATTTTCTGAAAATCACCATTTGGTGTGGCTTCATAGTCATTCATCAGTCATCTTTTTTTAAACTGCCGCTCTGACAAGACGAGTAAAGTGTACCATTACTGCACAAAGATACCACAAGATGCTGACCAATTTTGGTGTTCCATAACTTCAACAACAAACATGTCTGAATCAGATAATCTTCATGCAGAATGGTGCACCACCGCATACACGTGTTAAGTTGCAGCAGCTGTTGTGCAATCATTTCATAGATGAAAGAATCATCAGTCATGATTTTAGAATTGCATAGCCACCTCGGTCTTCTGATCAAACTCCATGTGACTTTTGTCACTGGTGTTGCTTGAAATCAAAAGTTTATGTTAGGTTGAGTTACCAACTTAAGTGTCTCAAAGGACAACATATTAAGGCAGTGCGGAATATTCCTTGTGACATGTGGCGTAAGATCGTAGAAAATGTTGTACAGAGAATGTACAGTGTAGTTTCTGAAAATGATGGTCACCTTGAATGTTAATTCGTAAGGCATAATATTGCACTATAATCTTTTTATTGTAAGACATTCTAGAGATCATTAGTCTGCACAACAAATTTGGTGCAATTTCAGTCGTTAGTAGAATCTGATTAAGAAAAAAATAGTGGAACTTTCTACGTGTTTTTCAGCCTAAAGTACTAGCGTAGTTTTCCCGCTTGAAATCATTTGTTTTCATACCCATTTTTTATGTAAATTTTCGATTTCGTAAGCTACTGCTGCGCCATAAATAACCCTATCGGCAATTTTTAAAACTAATTTTTTTCCAACGAAATCCTGCTTTTTTCTCATTATTAGTCTCTATATCAAATTTGGTGCAATTTCAATCGTTACATTGAACTACAGGTAGCTCTAAATAGTGTCAGTTTTAAAAGAAAAGGAAACAACCTGTATTTTTCGGAACTGTTTACCTGTTTTACAGCCCAAATTATTGGCGTGGTTGTCCCAGAGGAAAGAATTTGCTTTCATATCCATTTTCTATGTAAATTTTCGGTGCTTCACAGTAGTGCCACAATTATCCCTTTCGGTAGTTTTCGGAACTAATTTTTTTCTCCACAGATTCTTGTTTTCCGTGTCCTTATTAGTTTCCTTGGATGCAACTGCATTTGTTAGATCGAGCTACAGGTGTCTCTGAATAGTATCAGATAAAAAAAAGAAACGAGCCTTACAGTAGTCGCATACGATGTGTAACATCTAACATGTTATCGTGGTAAATTCGCAATAGCAACTTAAATCCTGAAAAAATGAATCGAGTATGATTGGAAATAATTTTCAATGGAATAATTTTATCTTTAATGAAAATTTTATTTAATTAACACAAGGAGTAATGCAATATTTTTTATCAAAAATAATTATTCTTGTTCAATTTGGGGAAGAGCGGTAATGATAATTTATGATAACTAAAATATGACACATATACTTGTGTTTTCAAAGTATTTAAAAACAGTACCACTGTTAGTTGTCGAAACATTTTGAGCTTGAGTTCATCATTCAAAAAAGCTATTTTCGTCACTTGAACGTGGTCAAAATTACGCGGTTCATCGCACATAGCTTTCGTGCGACGTAAATTAAAATTAAATCAAATTAATTAGCCATGTTGCTGTGAAGATTGTAATTGTTTATTGTGTAAGAGAACGTCATCTATATTGTGGTGTGTTTGATATTTTATTACTGTAATTTTTTAAGCAAGTTTGTAAAAGTAGGAAATCTATATCTAAATAACTGTCACTAAAATAAGCAAATAAAGAATTGAATTTTGTTGCTCCATATCTCACAAAACCCGTAAGTATAGCGAATTCGATTTTTTATTTTTTTCATGACCTCACAAGTTATTTTCTGAAATAAAATTTGTTATTTTCCTATAAATATTTATTTATTTTTAGGGAGACTTGTAATCAGTAAAATAAATAATTAAAAATAAAAATTACTTTTAAACATTATATATTTAAAAAAAAATCAAAATTTTATTGTTTTCTGATTTTAATTTTTTTCGCCTGGTTATTGCTTTGTAGAACTTCCGAAACAACAATGTAGGCCGTATTACTATTTTTAAAGCCGTTACTATTTGCAGAATAACTTCAACAAAATATACTGAAATCTACAACGATTACCACAGTATATATTAGTGTATATTAAAATATGTATTTGTACGCTTTATTGTTCTCTAATTCTTTTAAAAGAAACTGTATTTTTGTATGCAGTTTTTCTTTACTGAAAACTTGTGAATTTCGTTAAGCCTAATTTTTTGTTTTCTTTTTATCCCATCACGAAAACAAGTCCAAATTTAAGCTCTTTCAAAGTATCTTATAATATATCATCGATCATTTGACAAAGTGGCTCTTCAACTGTAAATAAAAACGCTTACACACTCTTTTAAGAGCTCCTCTGTGACTTAACAGTTGACTATTGAAGTGAAACTCTTCTATCAGTCTAACATATTTCTAGTGTCAAGAAATGCCACATGCAGTCTCGATGGAGAAAAAAATCGTCTATAAGTAATTCCTTTTAGAAACATTTATCAAACTTCATTACATAAAACTTGTGTTGCAATTCTGATTATTATTGACATTTTGAAAATTTAGAGTAAGTCGCAGATTCTAAGGTCGGTTAAAATAATCAAGAGGGTTTTATTAGTATCAAGTCTGTGAGTGGGTGTTTATTAGCTTGAGTCGTATGCAGTATGCATTTGTTACGCAAAGATGTTTCTATAATTTACTATGATAATCTTTTATGTGCAGGATTCTGTGAACAAAAGAATATAATCATTTCTTGGACAAAATTTTAACTGTTAAAAGTTAGACAGGCAATACATAAACCTAATAATAGACTTTTTGTAACATAATACTTTCTTAGATATTTTAACATTCTAATTGAGCTATATAAATACATTTTGTTCTTAAATTATTAAATACAATAATTATTCTAACAAAACTATATAGGACCAAATCTCCTTATTGTCTTCTGAATCTCAATTCGTATTCTCGTTCGTTTTTATTACTTTTTCTTATACATACAGTCGATTCTCGATAATTCAAACCTTCGATAATACGAACCTCTCGATAATTCGAAGTATATGCCCAGTCCCCAGAAAAACTCTTGATATTTCGAACTAAAACAATACGTTTGGGTTCACTCAATACTTCGAAGTAAAATCTGTGGCTGGCCAGACTAGAACCCACAATAATTCGAAGTTATCTGATAAAACTCTCGACAATTCGAACACTCACTATAGCAAACAGATTGAAGCTTACAAGCTTTGTGTTGTATTGTCTTTGCATGTCTCCTCTATAACGTAACCCCCTTTTATGACAATCTGTCGGCTACCCCTTCTTAGTGTTTTCCGGTTAATTAGGTAAAAATACTCAATTATTCGTTCCCTTCTTCAAGTGGACAATAGACCAACCGCACCTGTTGTCAGCCGTCCATATCTTTCGTTTAACACGTGGCCTTTCTACACTTGTGTTCAGAATGGATGATGCACTATTGTGAAGATGCGTAGGATTGTGTATGAATGTATTGTATTGAATGTCTTCTTTTAATACAGAACTTTTAACTACTGTAAAATATTTATATTGCATAATATGTACTTTTTAAAAATACTTTAAAATAATTTTATACATATGTAGAATTGTTGTTTTATTACATAGTTTCAAATTTAAATGAGTTAGAAAAAGATTCTCTTCGTGTGATTTGAAAGTTTTATTCTACCCTCTTGATAATTCAAAGTTTTTCATTGGTTCCTCCAACTTCGAATTATCGAAAGTCGACTGTATATATAAATTACGTATTAGTTGTGGATTATTTTTTAAGCAAAAAAATTAATTTTTGCATAGATTCATTTTTTTTTCAATATTTGATTTTCTTCTCTTTTTTTTAAAATTCTTTTTTTTTTGCCGCCCATCCGGTATAGTGGTTAGTGAGGCTGACTGCGGTGCCGTAGGGACTGGGTTTGAATCCCAAAGAAGGCATGGATGTTTGTGTTCCTTCCTTCTTTGTGTTGTGTAAGCCTCCGTGTGATACATTGTGTGGTGCACGGGGTTTATAAATGTTCTCAATAAAAAAAATTATTTCGAAGCAATATCGTGCCTTTTCCTATTCTACTTTTGATTGGCCCAGCCTTGTTTGAACTGGTAGGAACGTTGTTATCGCCTTATTTCTTTATCCCGGTGAACATTATTCAATTCATACCAAACCTAAAATAATTTTTCTCTTATCTCCCCCCCCCCTCCTTTAAATTTGCTTTAAGTCCAGAAAGAAGAGTTACAGTGCAAACTTTTTTCAATAAACAGACATTTGTTCCATTACTAATGAAAGTAATACGATCGTGTTTTACATATCCATCCATCACATTATGTACCTAAAATTTCGAAGAATTTAACAAACACGTTTTGAAATTTTAATTCACTTTATAAGGCAAGCCGTAAGATTTCGACAGAGCAAAAATTCAACTGAATTAATTAATTCGAAAAAAAAAGTGAGAAGCATTTTGAAATGGACTAGCCACTTACGCATTATTAAAGCTGGAAATAAACTTTAAAATTGGTGGGTTTTTTCTTTATGTATTTACAATATTTTAATCTTATCATATTACATAAGGAAGGACATAACATTAGAAGAAAAAAAATCTCCAAACTGCGTACTTTTTTACCAACACACTGGACACACATCCATTAATTCCAGCCAGCGGGACATTTTTTTATACCATATACTACATTAAAAAAAATTGAAAAATGTTGACAGAACTCCTTTCCGTCGGTACTGTATCAGCTAGCGATCTCTGCAAATGAATTGCCTCGTGATCCACCCTCCCTCCCTATGCGCATCCTCTCTGACGCATATCTCCATGGGGAACAGACCTGTTTGGGTATCATACATAATCGTGGAAAGCCTGTCAACCCCTCTCACTCGTTCATATGCAACGCTCAGCATGAGCACTCACGAAGCATACTAAAGTCGTACATAGAAAGACGATGACTGATCTTAGCTAGCATGTATAACCACGAGGAGAGAAAGATATGGATTTTTTATCATTTGCTCTGACCTGTACAAATAAAATTAAGCCGGAAACTCATATAAAACTCCCGGAATTTCTGAGTCTAGATGTTTTGTACATTAAACGAAATAGGCACGGAATATGTTTCATTTTGAAGGTTATTTTAAAAAAATAAAGAGTGTGGAATTTATTGAGTATGTTCCGATATTATGTGGGAATATACAGTCGGACCCCGATTTAACGAACCCCCATTAGCGCACACAAGGGGGTGTCCTAGGGGTCCGGATCCCCCCAAAGCACTGAGTTTTTTTCTATTGATGATAATCCTTTATATATATATATATATATAACGTAAAATTTCATTGAATACTTGTAATTAACAATTTATTTTATTAATTAATGCTAATTATTAATTCAATAATTTATTTTTTACTGTTTTTTGTTAACAAAATCAACGAAATTAGAAGAATTAGTAGGTGTTCTCTTGAGGTATGATACGAGTTGGGGGACTTTCCTCCTTGAAAAATTTTTGTGTACGCTACTGACCCCTATTAAACGAATTTCGCGATTTAGTGAATTTTTCTCTTCCCCCGATTAAACTGAAGGAAAAAAAAAACATATTTACCGAATAATAAATTGCGAATCAACGAATTATTTCAACAGCTGAAAAATTGTTTTTATTAGAAAAAAATGGATTTTCTTAAAAATAACATTTTTTGTTGTTGTTGTTGACCGAACAGACTTTTTTTTTGTAAGCAACAAATTTCGACGTAAGAGGGGAGCTCAGGTGTCTTCCGCGTCACTTGACCATGGTTCAAAATTACGCGGACCGTTCCCAAAAAAACTCTCGTGTAGCTGAACAGTGAGACGTTAGTATTCCCTCACTCACTCACTCAACGTAAGAGGGTGCAGACTATTTTTAGACTTTAAAGGTGCAGATGAGTCAGGTGAGTAACCTATCGTGTGAGTTTTGAATAGGACAGTAAATTCCTTTCTTATATCATCCCTTTCCACAACGCAGGAAATATTTTTAGAATTGTAACGATTTCATTGATTTTGATGATGTAATAGATATCTGTGCAACTTAAGTTGAGGAAATTGTTGAGTCGTCGAAACCAGTGGATCACGATATATTCTGATATATAAGTTTTTTTTATTTCTAATGGGGTGCGGATTGGTGTTTTACCATTGCAGACCTAGTGAATTTCCCTGAAGCTGGTATCTCTTTTTAGTGCGGTACCATATAGGCGGATACCAATCACCGCAGATAATTTTGACGCCCAATTTTCTCCTTAGAGAGAGGCACCTGAGACCTCACGATGTGAACCTGCACTTGGATTTAATTTTGCCGAGAGCACCCAAGCCAAAGAGACACTGTAGGGATCTTTTACATGCCGTGTAATCATACGACGCGGCCGCTGTTAATTTTCTGCATCGTGAAAATCCCCCAACTTAGGCCGGGGTCGAACCCGCATTTTTGGGTGCAGAAAACCAGCGACAAACCAACCACGCCACCCAGCCGGCTTGATATTGAAGTTGATAATAAAACTCCTATCAAAACTGTTACATTTTTAATGCTGTACATTGTTTGGAAACTGTTAAAACATACCTTATGCAGTAGAATGTAAATGACACTGCATTTTCTTCTCTGCATAAAGTCGAAAAATAACTCTTTCGCTCAGAAATCAAAAAGATTATCAAAAATCTATTAGTCAGTATCTTAAAATTTCCTGGTGCGTAATAATTCACTAATAGTATTTTTAGTTGTTGTGAATAAAAATTGTATAGTTTCTAACTATGGATTTTTTTGTGTAGAATTTCCAAAAGGGAAGTGTGAAAAATTTGTATTTTGTTTGGACCCCGATGTAACGAACAAAATGTTCGGTCCCGATGAATTCGTTAAATCGGGGTCCGATTGTATATTAAAACGCAATAAATAGGTACTGTATGTAATAACGACGCGAATCACTATAGATTATAATATTGAAAAAAATTATGTAAAAACAAAGCTTCAAAAATTAAGCAAAGACAATCGAAAATGGCAAATTTTTAAAATGAAAAAGTGGAAAATTTGACACATATTTTCTTTAATAATTTTGTGTATAACGGAAATCTTTTACATGAATTTTGGGTAATAGAGCATAAAACGAACGAATTGCTTTAGTATTCTTTCAAATGCTCGTTTTCTGCTATACTCACACAAATTTTATAATATAGTTTTTTTTTTTTTTTTTTTTTTTTTTTTTTGCCGACTGTTTTAAAATTTTGTAGGAAAGTTTGAATATTTCTGTATATAACTGTTGAGACAAATATTATTCAATTCGTTGCCAACTAAAGGCCGCTCAAGCCAAGTGAGTTAATAAACAAACAGAAATTTAATAAAATTATAGAACATGTAATTTGTAAAATAATTAATTTTTAAAATGAATTTTATAACTTAATATTTATGCATTTATAATATTAGGAATTTGTATTTTATATAAACTAATATTTATATTGTAAATCTGGAAGTGTGTAATTTCCTTGTAACATTCTTCAGTTTACCGGATTGACAACAGTCCGTATTTTGGCATCAGACTAGTTGCAATGTTTTGATGCGAGCGCAGCTAAGCCTAATGGAATAAAAAATTATTCTCCGAATTCCTTACAGCAAATTTCTATACTTTAACGTTATAGAATGAATCGTTCCAATAACATAACCTTTCAGAATTTTTATTCATTACATTTTATTCTTATTATATATCTCTTACTAATGCTCCATGAGTGAAATCTTGATTACACGGCATGCATTAGTCCAGTTCCTGCACACTCGACTCAACATGATACTATTAATGCAGTGCTTCTCAAACTTACAATATTGGCGACCCAATATTCAATCATAATTTTCATCACCCCCCATACAATAACAATATATTGGATTCAACAATACTATACTTGGACGCGCTAAAGCTACAATAAGACTTTAACCTCTTAAGTGCTATTGGCGTATATAAACGTCTCACTCAGCCAAAGCATTCTTTGCCCCTGACGTATATATACATCTTTCCGAAGTACAATCTTTTCTTTTCACTGCTTTTCATAAAACTATTCCGAAAGCTTTGGAATGCAATAAAATGGGGCAGTGCTTGACAGTGTTTGCGAAGAATTTACTTCTTTTAGAGAAGGTTTTACAAATTTATTCCTTTTCTTCGCCCCCCCCCCCGCAGTACATCACATACACATGCTAACGTAGGAAACGGTGGCATTAGGGAGCGAATTGCGTAACTTTTAATTAGCAGTTAAGGAATTAATAATAAACAGTACAAATTTTTAAGATAGGTGTTAATTTTTATGCATTATTTTATATAAGACAAGACCATGGTGACACTGGTTGTGACAGATCTATAGGCGACCTTAATACTAGTCCTCTTGGGGAAACTTTGGGGCCAGCATTCGCATTAATTCACAGCCTCTCAGGAAGACCTTGATATTTAAATTAGTTTGACTATATAAAGTCTATAGGTTTTGTAGATAGAAGGTAGAAGGAGCAAGAGAGCTGTTACGGTGATTCGTAAGTGAGAATATTTCATTGAGTATTTTATTATCACTATTCAAGTTAAGGAAGGAGTTGCTAAGATAATAAATTAGTGAATTAAGGATCTAAGATAGATTGAATCAGATTTAGTTAATCAGATCTCTTGCGCTTGTTCACTCAGTCGTGTTTAATTAGGGTTGTTCACTTAGACGAGTCTACATAGAGTTGTTCACTTAGACGTGTTTAATTGGAGTTGTTCGCTTAGACGTGTTTAATTAGAGTTGTTCACTTAGAATAGATTGCTCTCTTTATATATCACTCCTAGGGTCTCCTCTTGTAGTTTCACTTATGATTGATTAAGTGTGTTTGAATAGTAATAAAATAATAGCTATTATGGAAGTTTTTGGTGATGCTTTGTTTTCCCCCTACACCCTTAGGTAGGCAAGACGGTGAAGGAGTGGTGCCAAATATTAAATGGTAATATTAATGGTAATTATTAAGATTGTTCTTAACTTAGTTTTATGAATTAATTATAAATGTATCATCCAGTGCTGATGCATTTATGAGTGTATTATATCGGTGTAAATGTGTATTTTATTTTTATTACGTCAGAATGTTTTTGTTTGTTTACTTTCAGTAAATTAATATTTTTTTTAAAATTTTTTTTTGACTTTTCAATATGCTCGCACTCTCCTCGTAGACTTATCACGCCTTCCTAAAAGGGCATGCCCTACAGTTTGAGGAATGCTGTATTAATGTTGTTTGCAACACGTATTATACTTTCCATGTCATCCGTGTTATCCAAAAATTTGGTCTTCTGTAGAAAAACCAAGTTTTCGTGCCATTTGTGCCGCGTGATGTAGCCAAACTGCATGAAAGGAAAACACGTGTTGCAAATAACGTTGGTAGTAAGCAACGTGATGAGTAAAATATGGCAAGGAATTAGATAGTCACATAAATGTATGCCGTGTAAACAAGGGTTCACACATAGAATACCTGTAAGGTATGTGAATAAAACTGGAATTGTTTCTGTATTCTTTCAAATGCTCTTTTTTCTTCTTTTTTTGCTGTATTCATTTTAGTTTTTTAACGAAAGCTCTTCGAATCTTTGGAGGGAATTATAAATAATCCTGCAAAAGAAATAACTATAATGTGAAAATTATTCTTCGAATTCCTTACAACAAATTTCTATACTTTAACGTTATAGAATGTAAAATAATATAACGTTAAAGTATAGAAATTTGCTGTAAGGAATTCGAAGAATAATTTTACACATTATAGTTATATAACGAAAAGGACCATTTACATAAAAATGTCATAAGAAAAGGGGATAAAACTCTTCAAAGAGGTCATATTTCTCTCGGAAAAAGATAACTATTTTAATTGATATTGACATGTAATGTTTTATCCAACAGAAGGAATTTAATGAGTTCGGCAGATGGCTGTCTATGATTACATAACTTACTCAGGCGTAAAAGGTAAGTTTTAACATATTGTTTAGAAAAAAATAGACCTGAGAAAGGAAGTTCCGATCCATAACTGTCACCAGCGATGCCAAATGTTTTTAGAAAAAGGGAAAGAAAACAGAGGGAGGAAGGGAGAAACCTAACAGAAAAAGATTCTCATCAATATTTGAGCATTTTTTTTATTATATCGTTGAGTTTTTCGAGAATAAAGCCAGATTATTATGACTCAAATCTCAAGATTCTTCATTTTCGCTTCGCCAAGCATCAGAGCATATAAGCATAGTTTGACTTCAGTAACTCATAAGTTTTTGAAATCGTAAAGATATTCTGAAAGATACTTGAAACAAAATTTATAAAATTCTTTCATAGTTTTGGTACAGGAATTATTTGTTGAGTCGTAAGGGGAAAAATATGAAGCAATAAGGAATGTGTTTTTATGTTGTAATTAAAGTATATTCATATGTGTTATTAAAGTATTATTCAAGTATTACTCTTTTTAAGTTATTTTTAAGTTAAGGAAACGAAGAAATATTAAAACACAAGAAACTGCTTAGTATGATATAAACTGTTCAAATTTCTTAAGCATTTTAATAATTGTAATAATAAATTGTAATAATTATCATAAGCAACAATATTATTAAAAAGCAATAAACCCTTTCAAAAGAAGTTATTAAACATTTAAGAGGAATATTTTAAAAACTTTTCAATTCTTTATAAAGATATAAACATTGCTTAAGAAAAAAATTATATATAATTGTAAGAAGTAAAAATTTTTTATAACACTTAGAATGAATCATGCATGTTCAAAAATGTGTAGTACAATTAATATAAAAATTGTTTTCGGGGGGGGGGATGTTATTTTTTTTATCTGCTAAAATACAGTGGAAATAGTTTAGCACGAAACTGAGGATACTCAAATATTTTTTCGTGTTTAAAGAATTTCGTGTCAAAGGATATTATAAAAAAATGTATTCAGCAAAATTAAGTTTATTAAAGTACATTTTTATATAGATGTGTATATACGCATGTACAGTGAAAATCGCTTAACACGAAACTGAAGGGACTGAAATATTTATTGTATTAAAGGATATTGCAAAAAAACTATATATGTGCAAAATTAAGTTTATTAAAGTTTTTTTTAAAAAAAACATAGCTATGTATATACACACATGTATTTAATAAAAATAAATGAGACAAAACATTCACAAGAAATTAATACAAAATTTTCAAATTTTTTCAAATAAAAAAAAACATTTATTGAGTTTTTGGAAAATACTCTGATATTTTTCTTTGCATCGTCTTTTTTTCATCAACAAATTATCAAAAAATTGTTCGATATCTTCCACTTTGTTAAACGTTTCACCATTGGAATGCGCGTCTAAATAATTCCGCATACTTTTTAAATCGTTCCTCATTTCTGTTGATGTGGGAACAGGAGCTGCATTATTCATTTTATTTTAATAGTCGAAATTTGTATAAGTTACATTTTTTGAGCTTTGAACAAACTCCGAAATGTCTTCGACAGCCATAAAAAATTGGGGTATTTGGGACTGTGCACATATTATCATCATCTACTGCAATAAATTCTTTCGATAGTACAACAGGACTGTAAAATCCGGTTGTTGTTTTGAGTATTTTGTTCATTCCCAAAAGTGTGAATTTTTTTTTCATGTTAAGCGATTTTCGTTTCCTGTTAAAAGAAGACAGCGCATAAAAATACATAGCAGTTTGCTGGGACTGTTTTATCATTTCGTGTTAACCAATATTTCGTCTTTCGCGTTACACGTATTTAATAAAAACCGTTCAAACACATTTACGTAACTTGCTCTCTTTTAAAAAAAACTTTTTTTTGTTGATAAAGTAGAGTTAGCAATACCAAAATTTTTACAGATTTCTGTTTTTGTCTCCTGTTTTTGATCAATAACCTTAAGAAGTTTCATCTTCATTTTTTGCAAAATAGAAGTTTGTGTTCCCTCTTAGATTTTTTCATCGTGTTTGCAAAAGAATTCTTCTAAAATAGAAAAAATATTGCGAACAAAACTCATTGACCCTTACTCACACCACTATGCACTCCTCACCGAATTTCAAATCAAACTGATGTGCTTGCGTGGCATTTGTAGGGATGGAGGGTGAAAGTAGCTTCGAGGAACAAAATTGGCTCGTATCACAGGCTATTCTGAGGAAAATTCAAAGCCGAGTTAGCCTCCCTTTTACGAAACATGTGAAAGGCCTCTCTAGCATTTCACATCCCTTTTAAATCTAGCCTGTGCGGTTGATGCTTTCCGTATTTTGTTCATTTCCGGAAGGGAAATCTTTTCGTTCCGTAATACGAAAAAAATGCATGAAAATACATAATAGTTTGTAGGGAATGTTGTATAATTTGGTGTTAAATGAGTTAAGCGTATTTCACTGTATATACACTGGTGTGCAAAAATTAAGGACGAGACGGTTTTTTCAATATAACTTTGTACAAAAGCATTCCAAATCAACACATTTAATACCGTAAGATCCCCAATACGTAAGGACATGAGTAATGTAAGCAACACTTACTAAAAGAGAAATCAGAGGGATAAAAAGAAGCTTTATTGCAAAAGTAGCATGGAGCGCAATGCGACTGAAGGCCGAAACATCCCTGTGATGGGTGTCCAGCAAGAAATATCCGGTCTTTAGTAGATGATATGATCTCCCCTGACTGCTAGGCAGGTTTCACAGCGTCTGCCCATGCTGAGAATGAGGGTGTCAATGAGTTGTTGAGGCATTGCTGCGCCCATTCGTCTTGCAGCGCCAATCGAAGCTCCGGAATCGTTACTGGTGGTAAGGTACGAGCTGCCAAGCCTCTACCTAGAAAATCCCATACATGCTCAATGGGATTGAGATCCGGAGATTGTGCCGGCCAATCCATACGTTCAATATCCTCACTCTCTAAGAGCTGTTCGGCAGCTACTGTGCGATGACATGGTGCATTGTCGTCCATGAAAAGGAACTGCGGACTCATAGCGCCTCTAAAAAGACACACATATGGAAGAAGAATCTCGTTACAATAACGGGTCCCGTTGACTGAATCTGCGTCGAAGATGTGAAGGTCTGTACGACTACCAAGCATGATGCCTCTTCAAACGAGAACACCGCCACCTCCATACCTGTCCCTTTCAATGATGTTCGAGGGATGATTGCGGCTTCCCCGCTCTCTCCGGATGAGTATGCGATGAGAATCGCTACTCAGACTGAATCTGCTCTCATCTGTAAAGAGTACTCGTCCCCATTCATTGTCTCTCCAATTCCGGTGTTCCCGGCACCACAGAGAACGCCTTCTCCGATGGGCAGGCGTTAGAGGTACACACCGTACAGGGCATCGTGCAAACAGACCACCACCGTGCAGTCTTCTGGCCACGGTAAAACGCGATATCGGTCGTCCAGTCGCCTGTGTCGTGTGTCTAGCGATTTCTCCCGCTGTCTGCCGCCTGTTTCTTCTGGCCTGTAAGGCAATATATCGGTCATCTGCGGGTGTGGTTCCTCGTGGACGACCACTACTGAACCCCCGGATAGCTGTTCCTGTAGTTTGAAATTGTCTCCAAAGTCGTGAAACGATGCTGTGAGCAATTCCGAACTCTGCAGCCACACTTGTCACACTGCGACCTTCCTCCAACTTCCCAATGATTCGACCTCGGGTAAAAGCATCCAGATGTCGTCTAACAGATTGATTATTCGCCATTTCTCGCTGAGGCAGCAACTCGGTGTGATTTTAACTGCTATACGGTGTGCAATCTCTTTGCCAGAAATACTAATCTTACACCGACAACATGCTTTACTACTCAGACACTCCCCCATTACGTCTACCTGCATATCTGCGCATGTGCTACCGTGCATCACCTCACTTAATCTCCTGATTGGTCTTTCTGTCCGCTCTGCCTCTTCGTTCAGCTGATATGCTAATTTTTCGACTTCGTCCTTAATTTTTGCACACCAGTGTAAATCAAATTCCATAAGAAATAAATATTTACTTCTTATTTAAATAATTTTGTTATGATATTTTATTAATAACATAGCATTAAGAATACTACTTTAACATCATATACTAAAATTTCTTCAATATTTATCAGGACACAAATTCATATAAAGCATTTATTATTATTTTTTATATTTCTTTTGTTATTATTGTTGTTGTTATTTAAACAGATGAACTCTGAAAGAGAGAAAATAATGAATTGGGTGTTTGTATTTCAAGCGAATGAAAAACATTTAACTATTTAAAAAACAATAAAAAAAAATTATCGACAATTTTTTTTTTTTTTTTTTTTTTTTTTTTTGCAAACGTTAAAAAATTTTTATGGTTTAAATATAGGTCAAAAGATTAATAATCACGAGCTTTTTCATTGATTACTAATTATATTAAGAATATATATAGATATTTTTAGAAAAGAAAAATGCATTTTAAGAAAAATTTAAAAGAACAATTACCGTAAAATTAGATTCATCAAAATTGTCTTCAATAGAGCTTTTAAATTATTTTTTAGTTTTAATAGCATAAGGTTCTCCTATAAACATAGAAAGTCGTGGCACCTTTTACTCATACATTATGAAATAACAACGAATAAAAAAATAAAAAACATTATAGACGCTATCCGTGATATAAAAGTAACAATATTCATCATAAATGATGTGCTGCAGTAAGAATATGTTCTGTGTTATGGCATGTTTTGCAGTACGTTCCCTTATCTGAACCATTTATATAAAGAATATTCGTAAATTGTGAGCCCGTATCAATATAACTTATGTACCTCGCTAATTATGACAAAAAAAAGAAAAGATCAAAACCTTGACTTTTTTTTTTTACATTTACGTTTCCCGAGAGAAATGCATGAAAAAACTCGACCTACAACATTTATTACATTTTATCTCAGTTTTATTAATCAGTCTTGTTAGCAAACAGGCTTGATTTATACATGAAACCGAGAAAAATATCACCGAATTGATTTCACTAGAGATTATCGTTTTAACAGGTGTTCGTTAAGATACAATCGAGTTGTTCTCATTACTTTTGCGCTTTGAAGTTGTTTTGGACATAGCTCTAATTCATCATTTCACTTAAGACGAAGTGAGTTTTAAAGTAGGGCATACATAATTCTAAGATGAAATATACTTATGGAGCGATTTTTTGCACAGGAAAATAAAACTTAATGTATTTTATTTTTTGCTTAAAATATTAATATTTTAACTAAAAAATTTTTCTTAAACGTCTAATATGCACCTTTGAAGTGAACTAGTTCGCGAGGTTCTGTTTTAAAACTAACACATGTGTTAGTACCTTATAGGTTTATTTAAATTTCCATCTTTACAGCAGAAACAGATTACGCAGATTGGTTCTAAGGTATAAAAGTGAGTGCTAGAGAAAGTTGAGTGTGGATATAGACCACCAATAGTTGAGCGATTGACAGTGCAATTTTCACTTCGAATTTAAGAAATAGATCCATCAACTAATTAGTACTTCGTTGCTTATATTAATAACTTATTGGCTTTGAGAAAAAAAAATCTATTTTGGATAAATAATCCTGTCAGATGTCGCTTATTAAACGTAGAATTCGAGACATCATCGTAAAGAACGGAGCTTCTGTCATTTTGTGAGAACTACAGTTCTGAGTGTGTTCGCGTATTTCAGATATGTGAATTTTTGATTATCTAAATATTAGTTGACCTTCCTCGTAACTCTTGAAACAGTTATAATTTAATTAGATCATTTTAATCGGATTATTTGTGTTCGTAGTTTTTTCTCTGTGCTCGGTGCTATGGCAATAAATCCTATTGTAAGGTTAGGGTGCTAGTCGTAATCTGTCGAATACGGGCCCCTGGGAGTTTAGTAGTCAACTTGAATCAAGTTTGAAGGGATCGTTACAGCTTATCCCCGAGACACACACAAGGGAAGGAGGGAATTCAACCCCTGTTAGACTAGCAAAAATTTTATTTTTTACTTTGTCGCTTTCAACTGCTTGTCTTTTAGAAGGCAATTCCACCAAACCATTAGAAATTTATTTACATACTATTGATTTGTCCTAAACTTATATTAACTATAATCAGGTTCCTTAATTCATTTTTTTTTAAAAATTGGTGGACCTAATTATTTTGCAAACATTTCATTATCCTTATTTTTAGATTAAGGTTGAATTATATTGAAAGAATATACAATTAAAAATGCATAGTTAATTTTTCATGTTCTCGCAAATGAATTTCTCTGAATGTGTGTGATTTTTTGAAATAATATAAATTTACTGCAAAACATTCAAACATGATAAATTTTAAAAATCTAGAATATAGAAAACGATTATATAACTTAAACACAAGGTAAAAATTCTAAGTATTAAAAATTCAAAGAAATTTCAGTTAAGAGATTTTTTAATTACTCCTATTTCTTAAGGGAGTTTTTTGTGCATATGCGATAGCTTTTTTTTCATAAGCAATAATTCACAAGGTTTTTTTATTAGTGTTATTATTATTATTTACGAAATCAAGGTATTTAGTCATAATTTCGAATCTAAAATTTAGAAATCTGATAATTTAGGTACAACAAAAAATAATTTTAAGGGTAATGTTCACTAAAGAGTAATATTTTTGTGGATGTGCCTTAGATAAAATAGTCCCAGTGAAGAAATTTTCATCTTTTCAAAATTATCAGTCTATCTTAAAAAAAGGGAGAGTGGCTCATAAATTCGATATTTCTGGAATATCTGTGGAATAAGAGTAAAAAACATATGCTGTAAGAAAGAAGCAAACGTTAGTGTTTTCTTCTGATTCAAAAAATACATAAACTGTTTTTAAGAGTGATAATATTTAAAAGTGTAGAAGGCGGATAAATTTTGAAAAAGTTTTCTTTAGATTTTCGCAGGCTATAAATGTCAGCTATACAGCTGAAATAGTTGATATGATAAATTTTTATTGGGAAGCGTTATTTCCAAGACAAGGATTTGTTTTATTTGTGATCTTATTTCAATGAAAAATACCTTAAACATTATTATTAATAAATCTTCCGCTGATATTATATGCATAACTTCCTGTACTGAATTGCTCTATCTGTGGGATAAACTGACCTAACCGAAACTTGTTACTTTTCTTTAATTATAGTTTCTCACATGCTTTTGTTTAGAAAAAGCTCACTTAGGAAAAACGTTACCTATTCATAGACACAAGAGTAGAAAATGACAGCATTTGATGCAACATAAAATTCAAGGTATCTTTTATCTAATGAAGCAATATGTTTCTAAATCTGTGTACCTTAGTTTTCTGAAGCATTGATAAAAACCTAAAAGACTTAATGCAAACATTCATTAACCATGTAAGAAGAATTTCAAAGTATGAGTAGATACAATTTAGTAATACAGTTTAAGAACAGAGTGAGAAGTTGATGCATTTGAATTTATCCAAGAATGGAAATCAGATTTTTTTTTATTGGTATAACTGTATTCTACAAAGTTTTTTTTTCGAAAAGAATTTAAAAAAAAGTTTGCTTCAATAGTTTAGTTTAAATATTTTAATAATGAATTTTTCTCTCTCTCTCTTTAAAAAACATAAATATTTTACTAATATATATTACAATTTGTTGTTAAGGTTAATAAAACTAGTTTTAGTTATTAAAATATTTTTAAGAGAGTGTCTGTAATTTAAAACTAATAATTAAAACACACTTGTAATAAATATATTATGCTATTATGTAAAAAAATATTTAGAAAATGAAGCATAATTTATATCAACTGTTAACGTGAATTACGAAAAAAATTTTGTATGGTTTTATATACCTATAAAACATGCCCTAAATTTTAATATCCATTCAAAATGTTCTTTTTTATTCATTTCAATCAATTTTTTCATAAAGCAATTATAACAATTTTAAGGGGACACAGTACGATTCAATTGACAAAAATCGGTCAAAAAAAAAAATTTAATTTTTTTTTAGCTTAAATTATTCTTTACATATTTTTCTATAACCTGACAAAATTTGAAAGCTCTTAAATTTAAAAAATACAGAATTATGATAGCTTTTGTGTTCGTTTTTATTCACATCCCTATGGCAAATCAAAACTTTAAACTTATTTATCTCGCAAAGATATAATAACTAGTTTGTCTTCATTTAAAATGATAAGGCTTTTTTCTATTGTGTTTTAAATTTTTTTTATGTATTGATAATAGTACATATAACAAAAATTGGTATGCATTTTTGAGTCAAAGCAATACTTATTTTTTAAAAAAATAATTGGACTTAGAATTTGTACATTTCTTAAGGAATTTTCAGTAAGCATTCATAAAAAGAAGTATTGTACAAATACCAATTATGTTATCGCAAAACCCCTACAAACCTTTATTACGCATGGTTTGATGTACTTGTAAATCAAATTTTATGTCTGTACCTACATTTTTGTAGGAGAAGTAGCATTTTAAAATCATTTCACAAATTTTAAGTTGTTTCCTTAAAAAATTAAGTGGCTAACTTTTTATGAAATTTTGATCACATAAACTGTTTTACTTAGTATACACACATAGGAGGCCACCAAAAAAATTTTGAAAATCCTTAAATTAAAATTTTTTGCTGAAATCGTACCATGTCCCCTTAACGAGTATACAATATTATATCAAAAGATATTATTATTTGTTTTCTTATTTTTGAACACTGCCATTACCGTGTCTCTATTCGACTAAAAAATTTATCTTAGCAGGAATCGGCAACCTATGACACGCCCTATGACACGCGTGCCACTTTTAGCACGCGGTACAATTCTCAGAGTCACTCTACACCACTCTACAAATTTATTAATATTAAGTGATTTGAAACTGATAATATTGAAATGGAATTGTCTTCAGAATTAGGGAGAGGAAACTTTACGGAATTACGAAAAAAGCTGGAAGATAATTAATGATAAATCGAAAGCTATTTTAAATTGTTAGATGCCATAGCAGAAGATTTTTAAGAGTTTGAAGAAAATTTCACGTAGTATGCTTTCCGCTTTTGGTCCTACATACTTATGTGAACAAATCTTTTCTTATGCTGAAAATATTTTTAATTCGTACATATGTTGTATATATAACAACTGAACGTTCAGATTCGTGTCAAATTAGTAGTTACAAATTAAACCCCATGATATTGCGATATGAAGTAAAGTGCTGCAATGACAAGGTTCGTTTAAGAAAATTTTTTTTTAACTTTATTGAAAGAATACTAAAATGTTTACTGCTCCTTTCTTATTTCTACAAATATGTTTAAAAGATACATAATAAATGTATAGTTTTAATTTTTACTTATGTTAATGCTTAAATATCTCTAAATATAATACATAATAGTTATATATAAAACTCTAAAAATCTTTATACTTGACTTCTAGTCCTAACCTGTATGCATAACAACGGCAATGGGGAATTGTTTTAAATACTTCCTACTTTCTAGTATCCTGAATCATATCGGTAGATTGGTTGGCACACCGCAGTTTACAAGGTTGCCGACCCCTGCCTTAGAGCTTTCAGGTATTTCAGGTCAGTTACCTTTTAAAATCCTGTTATTTGAGAAATTAATCTGTAAAATTAATTAATACATCATTTGGTTTTAATCTATTTGCTTATGCCAACTAGAGTGACTATTTGTTCTGAAAAATGTGTCTGTTAATCATTTTTAGAAGATATGAATAATTTGTTTTTAAAGAAAATATTAGATTTTCGAAGTATCTAATGTACTTGAACAAAGTAAACATGAGCATTATTTATATTCATAACATACTCCACGTATTTTATAAGACGGGAAACACAAACTTATTTTTCAAACATTTGTAACATTAAACGTTATTATCGTAGTTTTGGAAAATGATAAAGGAACGACCTACAGAGATTTAAAACTTAGCAATTTTCCTGACAAAATTATGTATTTGATACCAAAATAGCTCACTTCAAATTTCAAAGATTTAATAAAATAATCTATGTATTAAAGGTAACACTGTACGGAGATACAAATATATGAAGTTATAAAAGAACTTTTAATTTTTTTCTTAAGTTTAATTTTTCACACACACAATATTAGTTTCTTGCTACAAATATACAATAAAATTCTTAAGAAAGAAAAAGAAATACAAAACCACATATTTAGCAAATTTACTATCATTAAATGTAAAACAACAATGTGCAATGATTGGATTGAACCCATACAAACAGTACTTATATAAGGAAGTACGATCCCTAGTATGATTTGAAATATACCTAACTTGTAGATACTGTGTTCATTAACCCATTGGGAATCCCTTTTTTTCCTGAAGACACATTTCGACCGATGTCCATTACGAAAATACACTGATTGTGGTTGTGGTTACTTATCGCTACAGTGGTATCCTTCAACACGTAGGATAAAAAAAATTGGGTTGGGGAAGAGGAAAAAAAAATTATAGCGGACGAAAATTATTTTTCTTGTCCAGCACGACACTCCAGGGACATGCGGAAATCTCCCCCTAGCGTACTTGGCTAAAAAATGACCCTCTCTTCATTGGTGAGGCGTAGTGCCCACCACAAACACAAACTCATCTCGATCTAACTGGACGAGTATCTGCTATAGCGATGCCAAATCCCAAACACGGAGTCGTCGGGGCCATAACTGTCACGCCTAAACATGAACCAAGGCTCCATTAAAAGAAAAACGGGTATTTTTTTAAATCTGGATAAAGGGAAGAGTCCAGTTTTCGTATCCAGTTCGAGGCTGTAAAAAGAAAAGGCGAGGATTTCTCTATGTCTATTTGGTGTATATTGTCTTTTACCGAGAATGCCCCGCCATTTCAAATGGAACATATTAAAGGGCACAAACTTATTGCTCCCATTTTTTGAACAAGTTTTTCGCCTGTTTCCCGTCGAGAAGGAATTTGATGGGGAGATTTACTTTGTTACTGTGTGTCAGGAAAGTAATTGGAGTTAGTTTTGTCTATATATAGAGGAAAGAGAGTTCGCCGAACTTGAATTTAAAGGTGGCAATGTTATTGGAAGCGTATTCATTTGTTTTATTTGCTTCTTTACAAGAATCTTAAATCTTATATTCTACAATACGTCTTTTTTATTTGGTTTGCTAAAATCCTCTCTTTTTGATTTTTACAAATTAATATTTCTTCAATAACATAACTAAGGCTATAACTTTGAATTTTTAGCAGGATTTAAATTATTTTTATGATAACAGTAAGCACAATGCTCTACATTGTGTTTTAGTTTGAATTTATTGTATGGAACTGCATTGTAATGAATGAGTGTATTGTAATGAAAAGACATAGTTAATTTTTGAATAATAAAATGTGTTCGTCAGAATTTTGTACACAGAAATCAGTTTCTTAATCCATTTTATCCGAACTAAGATTTCCTCCACATTTTTTTAAATTCGACACTGATTGCAACAAAATTTCCATAACAATGTATAATCGACAACACATTTTTAAAATTTAAGGAGAGTGTAATAAAGATTATTAATTTTATTAGTTAATTAAAAATCTTAAAAATTAGTTTCTTTCCTATTAATTAAGTAAGATTTTTGGAATAAGTGGCATTGTAAATTTTATTCAACATCATCGTCACTTCTCAGCTTTATGCATAGTTTCAAACTCACAATGCATTTAATTACTGCTTTTTTTCACATTAACAATAAAATATCTTACTACAAGTTCAAGATTATATAACGTAGAGTATATTATACAACATTGTACTTTTATCACATGCTCTGACAAAAATTTTAAGACTACGTTTGGCTAAAAACGAATTTATTTTGAATTATTTTAATGAATTAGAATCGTTTCACAAAAGTGCAGACTTATTAAACTTTTACAGTTTGCTTACTTTTTTTTAAAAAAAATTTTAGGTCATTCACAATTAATATACCAAAAGAAACTCCTAAGAGTTGAGTTAATCTCTTACTAAAAAGCAAGATGAAATGATTAGAAATTAAAGAAGACCTAAAAAATGTACATTGTATTTTCTGATAAAGTTAATTCTAGTTTTTGTTTTCATCCATCTTTTTTTGAGTTTTAATATTATATTTTTTAACGATTTAAGTGTTCTTATTATTGAAAGCGTTAAGATTTCCATCATTTTAAGACAGTTTTTCTTAGAAAACAGAAAAATAAGCGTATTAGTTAATATTTTTAGAGTTTTTGAAGTGATAACCTCTTTAGGCGCGTTTTGCTGAAGAGTGAATTTAAATGAGGCGTCACGTTCGGATCCGTTATACTACTCAATTTTTTTCCAGCAATAGTCGGAAATCATGCTCGGATTGGCGACGCGAGCTTAGTTTTAAACTGAAAAATTTTCACAGGTGCGTGGTTTTTTTTAAAGTAAAAATTTCATGCCTACCTTTTTTCGTTAAGAGTTTTATTTTCCATATCTCAATATTACTTTATTCACATAAGAATTGTACAAAGAGCACATTTTTAGGCATTTTAGGAAAATGAATCAATACAACATAAGAGGAGAATCGAGAATTTTAATAAGTGCCTTAAAAATTTTCTCAATTATTATTTTTCGTATATTTTGTGTTGCAATGATAATTCTGTAATTTTTTAGGCATTAAAAAGTGCACATCTTCAAATCATGGTTAAGTTTTTCATAAATTATTCTACGATTTTTTTTCAATCCATTTATTTAAAAATTAGGATATTCTTTAAAGAGAAGAATGAAAAGAAACGTATATTTTTTTAGTTATACATGAGTAAAAATAAAAAAAAACTAAAAAGTTTTTTTACTACAAGGAATTTCACATTTAGCTACTCACTGATCCTAAAAACTATCATTTATACTTCTTCTCTAGGGGTATATACAGAAAAGTCACATACATTATTTAGGATGAAATTCTGTAAAATTCTTGGAAAAAATTTATAACTTAACCTATTGATCATAGAGCATCAAAAAGTATTCTCCAGTTTAACTTACCGCAGATATAGATAAATTTTAATAGACCTTGATTTTGATTTAAATTCCATTTAATATTTTCCTAAACATATTTTTATTCTTCTTGCTTGAACTGCTGTCTATTTAATTATTGGTTAAGATTTTCTCAACCACTTATTAGTGAAATAGCTAACCGTTCTGTGGTCAGCCAATTCTTTTACACAACTTCAAACATTCAAGTGTGTGTATGTTTAATTAAAGTAATTTTAATTTCTTAAAATTGATTATTTTGTATTACAATAGAAAAATGAAAGCAATTTACAAGCACTTTAATTTACATAGATAGGAGATATGCATTCGAGAGAACCGAGTACTCCTCCCCAAAATACCGGGGGGGGGGCGAATAAAAGTGGCCCGGAGACCGAGTTCCAAGTTCGTCCGGGACACTTTTATTTGCTCCACCCTGTGTATCTTGTCAACAACAAATGGTACAGTTATACATAAGATCATGTTTCTTCACATACCGAACATCCCCTGTTTCCTTCAGCCAAAAAAGGGTCGATGCTACCTTCAATCATTTGCACCTACGCATATAAAAGTTTCATATTCTAGTGCAGTAAGAAATAACTTCAATAATAATCAAGATATAGATTAAAATAAAAATTTCATTGGTTTTATTTTCACCATAAAAAAACATGTACATTATTTTTTATGAAATCTTCATAAGTGATTTGCATTACTTTTTAAAAATATTTTCCAATAATTAAACTGATAGATATTTAAATCGAATAGACTCATATATAAATATATAGGAATGCATAATTATTTAAGCATTGCCTTTTAATAACCTTACAAAAAATATATAGATAAAATAAACAAATCCGCTGATGAAAGAGCATGAAAAACACCCGCATGCCAAACTATCGTAAACGAAAACATAGTGCATCCGAACAATTGGATACTCTTGTCCAAAATAAATCAGAAGTTTTCACTTCTATCGTGTGGTCACATAAGCGCACACACAAAAAATTTTAAATATCATTTCTCATTATTTAATCATTAGGAGTAAACTATTATAAAAAGGTAAGTTTTCACTTCTATCGTGTGGTCACATAAGCATACACACAATTTTTTTAAGTATTAAGTCTCATTATTTAATCATTAGGGATAAACTATAATAAAAAGATAAAAAAATGGTAAATAATTTTTAATTTTTTAATAAAGCTTATTTTTATTAGTTGAATTGCTAATCTTCTTTTACTTTCAACCGCTTTCCCCCACACCAAAAATAGTATTTTTTACCATTCAATGGTAGTCAAAAGGGTAATCCATTCAATTATAAACCTAATACTTAAAGTTTTTTTTTTGGCCAGCAAAAACAGTACAAGCTTTGTGGACAATATTTCCATAAATTTCATACACGTATGTCCTCTTTTTTTTCTATTTTTTTTTGTAACTATAAACATTTATAATAAAAATTTAAGTTATGATAAAGAACAGTCCCTATTTTAGATCAGAAAAAATATTTTTTAATAAAAGGTTGAGATAAGAAATGTTTCGATTCCATGTACCCAGTTTCCAAATTTAAAAGCATTGAAAGCACAAGTGAATATATGAATCAATCATTAACTTTCCCTCACTATTTACTTGTTAAAATTTTTTAAAGCAACTAGAATTGCCTATATTGTTATTGGGAATGAGTCAAGAGAAACTTGAAATGAATATGGATGCCCTGAAAGTAATCAAGTTGAAGGGGGAAAATCAGCATATTAAAATCTTTCTACATGACTTGCCATTCTAGTGAAAACAAACGTATAAGAAAATGGATTTGCTTTTTTCTTAAACAACTGCCTTAGTTTCATGTAGCAATAGAACGGAAACATGGAAAAATTTCTTAGAAAGAAAAACATTTTAATTTTGCTATCAAATATTTTAATGTCCTGTAATTTTGTTCAAGTACAACAAGCAAAATATTTCGAAGTACTACTTTTCATTTGGAATTAATAAATGTTTAGTACAAAGAAACTAGAATCATTAGCGCACACACAAGGGAGAGGGATCCTCGGGTCCAGACCCCCAAAGCACGTGATTTTTTCCCGATTGATTATAATCCTAAGTATATAGTACGTATGATTTAATTAAGTATTGGATATTAATAATTAATTTTACTAATTAATGCTAAGTATTCATTCAATAATGAACTTTTTACTGTTTTTTTGTTCCCGAATATCGACAAAATCAAAAGAGTATTTTGGGCAGCATTTTAAAGCATGATACGAAAATGTGGACTTTCGACTCTGGACCCCCTTTCCTCCTGAAAAGTTTCTGTATGTGCTACTGACTACAATTAATTGCATATTTTAGAATGAAACTATACGAATAGTTCGTTTTTATTAATTATTGCTATGGAGTACAAAGGCATCTGTGTGAACTGTTTATTAACCACAAAAAGATGTCATTAACATCAGTTTTTTGTTAATGTCTTTATATTAGAGTCATTATGCAATGCTTTTACAGGGCCATTTCTTTCTACCTTTAAAAGTGCTTCTAATTTAAATCCCCCCCCCTTTATCATTAAGCGAAAGAAGTCTTTAACACCCACCCTTTTATAATAACTCTTGTCAATCAATCTTGACTGCTTCGTCCAACCGACCCAGCATCTAGAGATAGAGATTCACAAAACCTCAGTGACAATCCGTTGCGATGTTTTGCGTAGGATGTCTCTTCGATTGGAAAGACGACACAAAAAAGAAGGTTAGAGTCGAGGACCTTTTCTGATAGAACAGATGTGACACTTTTAACCTCGACTAACGAACGACTTCGCCATCGCCAGGTGACTCATTACAAACTCTAGTCTCGTCGAGCATGCCGTGAACAACGGATGTTAAAAGTTTTCCAGATAACAGGGAAGGATACATAACTCAACTCTTTTTACTGCCACGGAAAAGAAATGGCTATTGGAGCCTTATCGCGAGCGTTCATTCGACAATGGCCATTTCGTTAAACATTTGTTCGAACTCCTCTTGTCTGGAGGTAAATACTGATAAAAGCCAAAGGGTGTGCCTGCTAATTTTCGATTCGTCCACGCATGTTTTATCTTTGGAAACAATGACTTTGTAACAATTATTTCCGCTTTGGAAAACTTACCTAGTAAACATCTCTTTGGTTAGAGATATTGTGTACGCATCTTGCTGACAAAAAAAGGTTCCAGAAGTTTCTTTGCGATTGTTGAACAGCTGGTGGATTTGAGAAATTAATAAAAAATTTAGAAGATATATAATAAGTTCGTCTATATCAGCGATACTCAACCTGTGGACCAGTGGGCTTTTCTGAGTGGCCCAGTCATGACCCATTTCACTAATAAATTCAATTATTTAATAACAATGTATTAAAAAATTTATCGGGAATTTCTATCAATCAAGCAACAAAACATATCAACTTTGCTATCGATGCCGTTAAGAATTGGGATATTTTTAAAATTTATTTTTGTAACTGCAACGGTTAGCGATAACAAATAACCATGAAGTAGAGATCCTGTTATGGGTGAAACTATTTTTTAATTAACCCTCATGTCTTTTAGGGGAAAAATATCCAAAGAAAATAGGTTATTTCCAGACGTTTGGGAACTTCACCATATCGTATTGAAAAACAAACATGGATCAACAACTTATTTGATTTGTCCTGAAAATTATTATTTAAATATGTAATTTTGTGGGCCATTTTACCACTCACCACAAATCTTTCAATGGCTCTTCTCTTCGAGGATCTCTTTCAAGAGCTATAAATTGGCTTTCTTAAAAAAATCATTGCAAAAGCAACAAAGTATTTTGTCTGTGATAATGTCCCAAAATTCAGAGGTAATAAAGCCATCCGTTGAAATTTTTTATATATTAATGCTAAACATATGAATTTGTTTATTTGAACAGGAATTGTTAGGGAGGGCTTCCGATGTACTGTTTGATAAATTCAGTAAAACAAAAATCAAATAATTTCAGGAATCAAAAAATTCCAACTCTTAGATTCTACTTCTGTTGGTCGTACTGAAGATGCTGCAAAGTATGCTTGTGATAACTTAATTGAAGTACTTAAAGTATTGCAAAATTTTGTTTGTATCTTGATTTCAGTACGGATGTTTCAGCACACAACAATGCTTGGTTTTTGTTAAATATACTTAACAAATTATAAACTTGTTATGTGAGCTTGTTTTTGTTAAATATATCAACTTAATCTACGTAAATTTTAGGAAATTCCTTCCAATGAAGAAACAAACCAGAGGTGTATATTACGTTGGAATTATTTCTTATTTTTTAGAGCAGAACAATGTAGAAGTAAAAAAAATTAGAGTGTGAACACATTTCATAACTAATTCTAGTCTCCTTTTTTGAAACAAACTCTCTTTGGGCATTATCACCACATACAGCTACGCACCCTTTCATTAAAGTTTTAACTTAGCGTTCTATGCGTCTATCAAGTGTAGAATATGATGCTAAATGTTGATATACAGGCATAATTTTTTCAATAACTTACTGCAACAGACCAGTTTTCACGGAACTATGTGATTCTGGTGTTTATTTTTATATATTCTTGTTTTGTATAGACTAAGTTGATTCCCAATCCATGCATAGGCTTTTTGTCGGTTGACGAACAACCCATTAGGCTGGCATAAATTTCAAGTTTTCATTTTTTGGTGCCTGTGCGTTGTCTTATATGGCATTTCTGTAAGCATTTATTGTTGGATGCGATGAAAAAGTAATTGGTATATACTGTTTGAAAAATGTTTTATTTATGTTTACTATACAGTTACACAAAATACATTGGGTGGCTCTCGCGCGCCTTCTTACGGTGAAAAATAAGAAGGCTTAAAAAATGTTACAACAGTAGTTTTGTGATATTTTTGACAATTAAAGATTACTTTATTATATTACGAAACCCTCTTCATTCCAATGTGTTAAATAACTACTTTTTTCAACTTTTACGTCAGATTCATGTTACTATCAGCCAATATGTAAGGATTTTAGTCGCCATCACTTAAAACGGAATTAAGTCTCATTTGGAATTCATTAATTGATTGTCTCCACATCATTAGGATAGCATGTATCCCCATGGTTTCAAATGCTCTATCGAAATTCAACATGTCCTTTTTGTCATATGTGATACCCCGAACTGTTGGCTACCATAATTCCCTCAAAATTCTGATATTACTTTAACAAAACTTTTCTCAAAGTTAAGGATATCATTCAGTATATCCAATCTTGTCCTTGCTTTTGTTATGCAGCGTTTCGTTCTATAACAAAGTATAGAAATTGGCTGTAAAGAATTCGAAGAATAACTTCTTATTCCATTCGGCTTAGCCGTGCTCACATCAAAACATTGCAACTGGTCTGATGCCAAAATACGGACTGTTGCCAATCCGGTACACTGAAGAATGTTACAAGGAAATTGCTTCCAGATTTCCAATATAAATACACAGCATAAATATAAATATTAGTTTAAATAAAAAACAAATTTCTAATATTACAAATGCATAAATATAAAGTTATGAAATTCATATTAAAAATTAATTATTTTACAAATTATATTCTATAATTTTATTAAATTTCTGTTTGTTTATTAACTCACTTGGCTTGAGTGGCCTTTAGTTGGCAAGGAATTTAATAATATTTGTTTCAACACTTTTGAAAAGTACTAACATATAAGATACATCAATAATATTTCGATTTTTTTAGAAAATCGTCTACTGTTATGTAACCTTCTCTTGTTGCTTGACATGACGTTTAAAGCATGTTTCTTCGCATTATTTTTTATCATTAAACTATTTATGCACTGGAGAAAATATTTTATGTACATTATTGGTATGTTTAGCGTAAAAAAAGTAAGCAAGGAACCATGGCCTTTGGTAATAGAGATAAGAAAGCTCCAACCAGCTTGCTATTTATATCATACAAGCTTTTTACTTCCTCTTGAAAACATGAGGAAATAATTCCATGACTATCACACAAGACTTGCATAAAAGTTAATTCCGTACAGAGTACCCTGTGGAATGGTGGTATTCGTTAGTAAAACGTAATGAGCATTTTTTTATAGAAAATTTTTTGTAATAATTCGGAAAACCCGGCTTCCGTGTTAAATCATAATTTCCTCCGAGTTGTAAAGGTGATTGTCTGATGATTGACCCTTTCTGTAAAATCTTAATATTGCAGTTCGTTTCGTCTAAAGTTGGTGTGGTTTTAGATGA
This sequence comes from Trichonephila clavata, assembly GCA_019973975.1. NCBI lineage: Eukaryota > Metazoa > Arthropoda > Arachnida > Araneae > Nephilidae > Trichonephila > Trichonephila clavata. Next base: position 26,597 of record BMAO01007580.1, on the reverse strand, counting down.
TTTCTGCTGTAAATTCTTACTATTTTTAGATAACCTCTTTTTTTCCTTTTAGTTTCTCTATATTTGGCTGTTATAAGCTGCATACTTATTAATTTTATCAACCATTAAAGTTTAAAATGATTTTTCGCTCCGATAAGAGCTATTTGTTTTAGTAATACCCAAAAGTATTTGAATGAATTTGAAATGAAAGTCCATACACAAGTCTAAATGAATTTTAAGCCAATAATACTGATTTCTGTCTGGAATTTAGGAAAAACTCTTTCCTGCCATCCTGCATTTCGTAAATCAATATTTAAAATAAAAGTGAGGCTTTGTCAAAAGAAGAAAAAAAAATATCGAAGTCCACGACATCTTTATTTGTATGACAGTAGAATGTAAACAAGGGGCTTGATCACAGATGAAATTAAATCGAAACTACCCCATAACCCGGTAAAAAAGTGCATAAAACTGATTTTTTTAGTAGTATCAAAATAATAATGCGAATATAGCATTAAAATAAAAGCCAAAAATGAGTTTTAATATTTTGAGGAATTTTCCACGTTTTAAATGTCCTTTGTCTTATAGCGTCCCTCCTCTCTTCCCATTGATTCTCATATTGAAGACCGGTGGGAAAAGGGTTGAGTACTCCTGGTCAGTATCCTTCCACGAGGTCAAACACTGTGAAGTCTTATGGTTCATTTGAGATTAAGGCTTTTAAAAAAAAACTCCTTGGTCTTCTCTTGCATAGCTCAATAGCAAAAACTGTACCAAAAAGAAACAAAATTACCCAAAGGTGAAGTTTTTCAAGAATCTAATCCAGCTAAAAGCTAACACTTGTGACTTAATTAGAAAATATCTTCTGATTCAGTTGTTGAAACTTATTTCAACTTCAGAAATAATCACAATTTTTATTGCATTTTGCTTTAAATATAAAGTAGTAAGCGACTTGAATTAGAGCATTTTGCTATTAAGATCTTGTTTTGGTGATTATCGTAGAACCTTTGAAGAGGAAACTTCTTGTTAAATCGAAGTCCATTTTATCTAAATACGTAGAAAACACAACACAATATAAAACAATCATTATAACACAGACATTAGCAAGCGTATTCTACATGGCGTTCACAAAATCAAGCTTCGTCCACTCAAGAGATCTCGTCTTTTTATAGTCATGGTAATGGTCATACATTTACGTGGAACCTTAATGAAAACTCTATTATCCACTCATCAGAATTAGTGGGAAAAAATAATTTGTTTAAGTTACATAAAATATATAGCAGTCTACATTGAGTACAGCGCAGCAACTGGTGAAAAGGTGAGCGGGAAATCACTTTCCCAGTTGAATGAGTTTCGCTTTCGAAGGAGTGCGAAAAGAAAATTACGTTGCATCTCTGTGACAATCAAGCCCACCTTTCGACCGGCTGCCGCATCACAATGAAACGAAGAAAGAAGGGCTGAAATTCTTTAATAGAGAGGATTAAAGAGAATATTATTCTTAAATCCGTTACTCGTTACCTCTTAAATAACTGCGTGTGGTTGTTGAAAGGAAATTTAAAATAACTCCTTGTAAGAAAGTAAGAAAAAGTAGAGAGTTTAAAATAAGGTCATGAGGGTATGAAGTTACCACACTAAATGCAAGCAAAAGCTTGCGTGGCGGGCTCTTCTAAGAGACTTAGAGCAATAATTAACCGCTCGTATCAACACCTCCCAGCTCTGAAAAGGAGGAGAATGTCTTGAAACAAATTAGGAAATTCTTTTATCAATTTTTTTTATTGTTTTTGTTGTTATTTATTACTTGTTTTCTTTTTATAGTCATGTAAACCTCTATTAAACCGGAAGCTATTAAAATCCTATGATTTACTGTAAGAACTTTTCTATTGGACTACATACGCAAATGTGCAAGATGACATTTAAAAACCCTGAAGTTTTAGTTTAGGAGAAAGAAGGTTATTGTTGTGATGCTCGTTGTGTGGGTAAAATAAAAATTAATTATTATATGAAGTCTTGTAGGGCTCAAGACCATAGCGAATTAAAATCCCTGGAGAGAAAACTGAGGGGAATTGTTATGTATATATTATTGAAATATATTTGTTAAAACTTATATTTATTTAGAATTACATAATGTTACTTCCTGTTCAAAAGAATGGTGTTTTCTGTTTGTTTTTAAAAATCATGTAGTTTTTCTCAAGTTTTGATTTGAATAAAAATAATTATAGTTAATTTAAATTTAACACAACGTTGCAAAAAGTATTGTCTAATAGGATATGCTTTAATTCAAGAATGTTATCATAATATAGTAAGTATGATTCTTTGAATGAAATATACGAAGCATTTTTTAAAGATGTTTATACTTTTTTTCGCAATGTAACAAAAATTATTTTTTTAAATGAGGTATTGAATATATTATTCTATTTTTAAAAGATATATAGAGATATATCCCATCACAAAAGTGACATAATTATGAAGCAAATTAAACATTCAGCAAAATCGTTGCATAAGATAGGAATAATAAATTAAGGTATGTTTCACAAAAATAATAGGTAAACGGAATCTAGCACAGAAATAATAAAGTACCATATTACAAAAATAACTGAATAACAAATTTTTTAAAGAAAAAAAAGAGGAGGTATAAAGGAGCTTTTTTACCTTATTAGAGCTTATGCATTGAATCCTATTACTAGTCGTATTTTTTTTATTTAAATTGACACATATTTAGAATATATTATTATATCTTCTTCATATACTATAATGAGATCTACTTATATTCAAAGAAAAAAGAATGGTGTTTGTATTCTCATTTTGTCTTGTGATATGATGTTTAACTATCATCTCAAATAGTTCAGAAATTCATGATGTATGTATCTGAATGTGTGTTGTAAGGTGAGAGGGAGAGAAAAAAAGAGATAAAGTGATTAAATAAAACTAAAGCAAAAAAAAACCCTTTTTTTATCTCTACGTCTTATTTTCTATATATATTTACATATATGTATACAATGACCTGAAAAAACTAACTCACAACATTTTTCGAAGCATACCGTTAAAAAATGACAATAACAATAAAATTTATAATTTATGTGAATGATAGTAAGGAGAGCTTTAAGTAAACTTGTGCGAAAACGATAGCTATATTAATTTTAAAAAATAAACACGAGATGTAGGAATGGTGAGAAATGTGCAAATATCAAGTTTCCGCAGTTTTGTTTGTTCGTCTTGAGAATGATTATTGATCTTCAACAGTTGTTGGAAATTTCGTTCACAATACCTATTTGTTTCACGGATGGCAGTAAATTGAACGGAAGAGTTGGTCTTGCCTGCGTTATTTACGAGGAAGGATTTGAAAAAGCTACTTTCCAGCATCGAATAAGAGATGAATGCTCTGTTTTTCAAGCCGAACTACTCTGCATTAATCTTGCCGTAAAAGTGATTCAGGACTCTCTCCGTCAGGGCGATACTCTCAAATTTCTTATTTGCACCGACTCGCTCTCTTCGCTTTATTCTTTGCACAATATAAATTCTACAGAAAAACTTGTTGTGGAGGTTCAATCTATTCTGTACAACCTTGAAGACTGTGATATCCACTTTTCTTATGTTCGGGGCCATAGTGGAAATCTCGGCAATGATAGAGCGGACCAGTTGGCTAAAGAGGCAACTTGCCAAGATATGAGCCTTTCGATGTCTGTGCCATTGTCCCACTGGAAGCATTTAGCTTGGGAAAGAACTGTTTCCGACTGGAACTCCAAATTCTTGGCCTCACCTAAAGCTTTATGGACTAAAAAGTTTTTCCGGACCATTTATCAACGGCTAAAATGTAAGAAATTTGTTACTGATTTTAAGTTATCCCAGATTCTAACAGGGCATGGTAATTTTAAGAGCTATTTATTTAGGTTTAACTTAATTGATAATGATATTTGTTCTTGTGGTCTGGACGCTGAAACCGCGGAACATGTCTTGTTGTATTGTAATCTATATTGTTGTAAAAGAGAAAATTTTAAAAAGGAGTTAAAATGCTTAGGTATTTCCTGGCCATCCATTTTGTCTTTGTTAGTCAATTGTTCTGAAAGCCTTAATGTCTTGAGAAAATTTGTTTACAGTATAGATTTTTAAAATTTTACAGATACTTTCCTTTCTTTATATTTGTGTATTTCCTCCCTTCCTTTATTTTAGTTTTGGCTCTTTATGTCCCCCCCCCTTTTTGTGTCCCCCCTTTATTATGTTTTTTTTTTCTTCTTAATTATGTTTTTTGTTGTTGTTGTTGTTGTTATTATTACTGTTTTGTAATGTTGTTACCACTTACGTCTGTAAGCCTCATGTTATGCAATGTGGAGCATGAGGAGTTTTTCAAATAAATTTATTTAAAAAAAAAAAAATACCTGGAAGCATTTAACAAAGACTAGAATAAGGCATTTACCCAATTTGTTAAGGTGGTAGGAGGTCGGATGGAAGGAAGTTGAGTTGTCACAAGTTGATGCTTCTAGACGTTACAACGGGCCTTGGAATTCGGAACAACGACTGAGGGGGGGGGGTAGTTTAAATCTAAAGTTTCTGTGTTTATCAAAAGTTCCACTTTTACCACAGGCTATAACAGAAGCAAGACACCATTTTCTAGCTCTTTCAGCCAGAAGGAGGAGAAAAACTATTGTCTCAGCTCGTTGCAGATCACATTATCCCATCAAAAACATGTGTCTGCTCATGTTAGGCAAGAAAATACATTTCTTGGTTGAAAGACAGTGATGAGCTTCAGGACTCTTTGAAGGCGAGTCCAGGCTCACACTGGAGAGAGTTTCAGGGTTTCCACTGATTCAGAAGGAACAACGCACCATATAGAACAAATGAAACATTGTTCAAAAAAACAAAGTTGCATAAAAGATAGAATCATGTTTTGGACAGGCTCTTTGTGGCTATACTGACATGCTTATGTTAAAGGAGAAATTGTGATTGGGGTGTGAGATATCCGAATATTCTGATGGATGAAAATACGCAATCTCACTGAGCTGCGTTTGTTGAGGAATATTTGGAACAGATTTGTTGGACACATTTGGGACTATCTTAATGGACACTTTTCTGCTTTAAATCCTTTTCCAAAGTCATTACACGAGCTGATCTTTCTTTTCTTCCTATTTCGGTATTCAACAATTTTATTGGAAAATCAATTCCAAAGAAACTATGGAATTATAGGTGGATACATTTCTATTAGAAACATTTTTTAAAAATATTTCCACTACATTTTTCCGCCTAAAACTGTGGTGTATTACTTTCTCCAAAAAATGAACTTTTCTGCCAAACGTGCTTATTTTTTTTTACATTATTTTTGTGTTAAGCTTATGTAAAATTCTTTCGCCGTATTCAGAAAGTTGCTTTGTGTGCATTTCCTCCAGATTTCTTATTTCTATGCCTATTTTCAAATCAGATGCAAAAAAACAGGTTTACCTTAAATTCACAGCACCACTATTAAGATCATATTACTCTCATTTTCCTCCTAATATACTTTTCCAGCTATTAAATTACAATTGTGAATTCGTTTGAATTCTTTTATAATCGTTTGGAAGCTAGCAGCTTGACGTCGCAGGCCGAATATACTATTTTAAGAGTTTCCCGGATACTTCTGATATGTGTTCATATATATATATAATCCGCAATAATAATAATATATACAAATAGTTATAATCCTAAGTATAACTAGAGGCAGTATAGAGCAAGGGTACTCAACCTTTTTTTCCGCTTGGCCACATACATATGACAATTATCTCACGCGGGCCGTAATATGAGGATTAATGGGTAAGGAAGGGAACGCTAGAAGAACAAAGACATTTAAAATGTGGAAAATTGATCATAATGTTAAAACCTAAAATATAGGATCTTATTTTTAAGCCATAATAAACTCTATCAAACACCTCACAAAAAAAATAGGTTTCATACGTTTTTCACCCAGTTATGGGGTAATTTCTATATTCTTTCGTCAACGATCTCAAGCCCTTTGTTTGCATTCTACTGTCATAAAAACGAAGTTGCCATAAACTTTGATAATTTGATTTTTTCTTTTGGCAAAGCCTTACTTATTTTTTATTTCAGATATTAATTTATCAAGCGCAGAATGGTAGCAAAAAACTTTTACTGAATTCCAAACTGAAATCAATATTATTTGTTTCAAATTAGTTCAGACTTGCTTATTCATTTTTCTTTCAAATTTATTCAAATATCTTTTGCTTTTACTAAAAAGAAAGATCTGAAGAAGTAACTGAATTTATCTAAGAGTACAATGCGGAATCCTGTAAGAAATACTCGTAAAAATTCCTCAATCAGCTCATATGTTTATTTTAAATATATTGTAATATATATTTATTACTATTGTAAAGATTTTTTAAAGAGAATCAGTTTATTTTATTTTTTTATATATAGAGGTAAAATTTACGTAGATTGAGTTTTTTTCAGTATATTTAACAAAAACCGAATATTGTGTTGTTGTGTGCTGAAAATCAGTACTAAAATCAACAAAATCTTACAATATTTTAAGTACTTCAATTAAGTTATCATAAACATGCTTTTCAATATCTTCAGTACAGATAGAATCTATATATATATAAGAGTTGAAATTTTTTTATTTCTGAAGTTATTTGATTTTTGTTACTGAATTTATCAAACAGTACATCGGAAGCACTCCTTAACAATTCCTGTTCAAGTAAAAAAATTTACATGTTAATCAATAATATATAATAAATTTCATTGGATGCCTTTATTACCACGGAATTTTGTGACATTATCACAGACAAAATACTTTGTTGCTGTTGCAATGATTTTTTTAAGCCCAAGTTAGAGTTCTTGAAAGAGATCCTCGAAGAAAAAAGCCATTGGTAGACTAGTGGTTAGAGGTATAATGACGAGTAAATTTATATATTTTTTAAATATAACATTTTCACGACAAATCAAGCAAATTGTTGGTCTATGTTTGTTTTCCTCTACGAAATAGTCAAGATCCTAATTGTCTTGAAACAATAAATATTCTTTAAAGATTTTCACTTGCAAAACATGAAGAGTAATTAAAAATTAGTCTCAACCATAAAATGGTTGCTATTTCAGTGTTATTTGTTATCAATAACCATTACAATTTCAAAAAGAAAAAAATTTCGCAATCCGTACCAGCATGACAACGATAAAAAAATAGATATTTTTAATTGCTCCATTGGTAGAATTTCCCGCTAAATTTTTAATGCATTATTCTTAAATAATTAAATTTGTTATTACAACGGGTCATTATAAATAAGTCTATATATATACTTAAAAACCCAAAATATTCGAAGGAAGTTTTTTGAATGATTAAGACCTCCAATCATACATAGCGTTTCTAATATAAAATACAATATATTTAATTTTATTTAACATGTAGCATCAACTTGTGACAGTATGTAGAAAATTGAATATCTTTATACTTCAGAAATAATAAGAGAAATGAATACCATTGTAGATTAATAACATTATTGACACATGACATTATAGATTAGAATAAATAAATATATATGTGTGTGTGTGTGTGCGCGCGCGCGTGCCCGTGTTCATATAAAAAAGCCACTTGTATTTGTTACAGTATTCACACATTTACGATATTTGTGAAACACACACGCACGCGTATATATACATATATTATCTGATGATACAGCTTCTGTTTAAAGCCTTGCTTTCTTAAATTAATATTATTGCTAATGATGAATGCATTAGCAGGTGTTCGGAGAAATAATTCATAAACAAAACACTCGGTCATTAAAATTTATTAATAAATTCGTGAAACTTTTTATAATCTTATTTTTAAACAGAACGACAATTTGTGAACTAAAAAAAAAATCTCTTCTCTAAATACAATTGCGTGGATTCATCAAAACGCTTTCAGAATAATACTTTTTTTTTTTTACCATAAACAGTTCAACTTATTGTTATGTAACTAACTGAAAAAATTAACTTTCAGCTTGCGAAACAACTAGATGTGCATGAATGAGATGTGAGTAAAATTTAACGAGCGTTAAATTAAAATATTAATCGCTTTACTTCTATCTTATGCCAGACATAGTTATAAAAGTAATGCTTGTTGTTGATATCTACAGATTATCCACGACTATTATTCATCTCAGCATTAAGAAAAAGGTCAGTTGTCCAGATCTAGGAGCCTCAAATAACACGCTACAATCTCCTGAACTATTAGTGAAAGAAAAAGGAATTATGCAATGATTTCCTTGCAGAACCTGAATAGTTTAGTATTCTAAAGTCGCCTGACCTTCCACTGAAATTAAAGCTTGTTTCAAAATAAGTCAATAAATAAATAGAATAAGCATACAAGCTTGACTTTATAGATTTTATTATTACAGAATGACTGCTATTAGATAATATTTAATACCAAAAGTCGAAATTTTAGAATTCATTTTAATATATACTAAAAGTAGCAATACTATTCCTTAAAATAAGTTGTTTAAAAATATGGGCATGTATGCGTGTTAACTATAACAAAAATGCTCAATTGAGAATCTTCATTCTATTTTTCATTCTTCATTTTATTCTCCATTACTTTGAAGTAGAGTTAAAGATTTAAGGCTCATTAATTTATATTATTCTGTACGAAAGAACTTAACAGAAAATAACCTGGAAATTATCATCTTTGGCTTTTTAACTATAACTCTACCACAAAAAATACAAGGATAGCCGCATTGTTTATGCATTGAAAAACAGAAAAAAAAGCAAATATTTTTTAAACAAAGCACATTTATTTATAAGATATTTCCCCACCTCAACCCTTACAGATACATATATATATATATATATATTATAATACTCAACTCAACTCAACTCAGTGGCGCAACTGCCCATGAAGGCCAAGGCCTACTGTGCCCATCTCAGTTTTCGTGACTTTAGGCACTGAAGTGCATGAGCAGATGTTCAAGTCAGGTAGTCAGTCTGATGCAGAAGCGCCCACAGGGATTTTTCAAGGGGGGTGTCCAAGGTCGAAAGTCCACTGTTCTCATACCATGCTTCAATACATATTCTTTTAATTTTGCCAATTTTCGGGAACAAAAAACAGTAAAAAATTAATTAATAAAGGAATAATTAGCATTAATTAATAAAATTAATTATTAAAAACAAATACTAAATTAAATTTTACGTACTTTATACATAGAATTTTAATCAATCAAGGGGGGGGGAAGGGCTTTGGGAGAGTCCGGACCCGAGGACCCCCCCCCCCTCTTTGTGTGCACCACTTGTCTGATGTGAAACCCCCAGTGTTTATTTCCCAAGCAAACTTCGGACTCATTTATCGACCCTCTGAAGGGATGAAAGGTTGAGTCGACCTTGCCCAGCTCGGAGTTTGAACCCCAAAACTGTGGTGTGGAAGCGCTACCACTCAGCCACTGAGCTTACGTATTATAATAAAAAGGAATAATTATTCATAAATTGTGTATTATTTTAATCCTAAACATGATACATACATACAGCTAAATAGTTGGTACATTTGTAAATATATTATGGAAATTAGAGTAATTATACTGTAATTTATGAGAATTTTAATGACGTTACGAATGATTAAATATATTAATTATTTCATTGATGGGACATGTAAGTTTAATTTACTAATTAACGATGTTGGTTGCTTTAATAACTATAATTAGTAATCTGTAGAACTCTCGACTATAAAACTCATATAATGATTTATTATGGAGGTATTGACCTCTAATATGTGTGAAACTCTGTAAGACTATAAACTATCTTTAATCACTTTATTTATTTTCATCATTTGTACTAGTTTTTGAAAACAAATAACAAATACATAGTATGAAATAATATTTCTTTAAGTTACAAATATTCTGAATTGCACTACCTCTAAATTTCGCTAACCGGATGTGGGACTAAGTCCCTGAGTTAAAGGGGGGTCCTGCATAGACACTTAATTTTGTTTTCCAAATAAAAGTTTTTCAAAGACTTTTACATCGGTTTAATGATTGGTCATAATCACGAAATCACCCATCCGGTATAGTAGTTAGAGACTCTGACTGCTGTGTGCCGTAAGGCCTGGATTCGAATCCCGGAGAAGGCATGGATGTTTGTTTATGTATAGTGCCCCTTCGCGGCATGGGGAGTACTCTAAATAGCCGTCGAACCGCAAGTCCTCTCGTGAAGTTGGTGGAAGAGGAAGAGAGGTGGGAGGCCCCTGACCACTCTCAGGGTGTTCTCCCGCAAAATTGGAGTAGAACCGAATCAAATCGTACTGTCATCTGCATGGTGCTCAAAGCTACGGCTAACGACAGGTGTACAACCTAGCCCGATGCCATGATGAATTTCGTGGGTCTTTATCTGACTACGTCAGACAGATGGCATTATCAACAACAACAACGAAATCTTGTTCAACATTATCCGGCACTGGATATGCAAGTATAGTGTGTTGAAACTCAATCCTCTCAAGGGTGTGGTGGAAAAGTTTGAAAGTGAGAGTTCCATCTCAAGTGTGTCATCCTCGTCACTCGACCTAAGTCCATAGCCAGTAATTTTCATGCAACATTAAAGAGAAAATTAATTTAAAAAATCGATTTACACAGATTTACAATAAAAAACAACTTAAACTAGCTTGATAATGTCTATTTTTTTCTTCAAATACACATTGATGACACATGATTAAATAATTATGTTAACCGTACAAAAGACATTTTTTGCAAAAAAAAGAGTTAAACATATCACAGTAACAGTAAAAACTTCATTGGATAAACAAACATTCAGTTTCAGTGACAAATTGATTCTTTTGGCATTGATAAGAATTCAGCCTTCTTTATCAATAAGATTGAAACTCAGTATTTCCAGATATAAACTATTCATACGATAAATGCTGAGCTCATACATAACTTTAAAATCTTAAAATTACGGTAATTACTTAAGATCCACAGTATTATAAGAAAAAATACTGAAATATCACCATTACTTTCCATAGTAAGTAATTAAGTACAATATACAATTAAAACAGTTTTATAAAAAGACAGCAGTAAGTGTTAAAAGTTATGGAATTCAAGTATAAAAAATATGTTAATTAATAGCTTTATTTCTAAAGAAGTAACTAAGAATTGTCATTTATGATGTGATATCAAATGGTATTTTTTCACTTGTAATTGTTAATTCATGTGTTTTGTATAAAACTGACTTTTATTATCATTAATAGATCTGTATGATTTAACACAACATAAATCCTAATCCAGCATTTACTGAATCAATATAGCATAAAGTAACACTTGATTCGAAATTATTGTGTAAGTAGTTTACAAAAAGTAACAAGTTAAGTCACAAATTTTTGGTTAACAAGTAGTTACAGTAGTGGCGAAAGCAGGCTACTTTTATGAAAGGAGGTGTGGTACATTAAAAAAAAAACGTAAGCGAGAGCCCCGAAATGTAACCTTTGTGCAAGAATTTAAAAATGTATTGGTCTATGAGATGAGTTTGAGCCTCCAAACCTCACCCTTGCGTACACAGTGGAGTTACAATGAGGATAAACACTTACAGAAGCCGGACTTCGAGGAACACTAGTTCTTTTCTAACTAGCAACTTTTAAAACAGTTCTAAAAAACTTATAAACTTTCGTTACATCGAAAATAAGCTTTAAGCTTCAGGTAAATAGATTAATATTGAAGCTAGATTAATTTCTAAGCCAAAAAAATGCCTCGAATTCATATTCAACATGTGTATTCTATATAAGTTAAACAAACTTGAGTCACAATAAAGATTGGTGATGCATTTTAAAGAGAATTAAGATTAGTGGCCACATTTAAGAACGGTGCAATTAACTAACAAATACAGTTCACATCCATTCTTAACCCATTTCCATTAAAAACTCAGAAAAAAATATATTATTACTTTTTGAAGAAAACAAATGTAGAGCAAAATAAAACCATATTAAATAAAACAATAAAAACAAAACTAACCTCGTTTTTAAAAAAAAAGCATTAATTATAGTTGGAGAAAATAATTTCGAAAACAAAATTCCATTTATTTCAAAATGAAAAAAGTTGTATAGAACATAATATAATTTTATTCGATTAATTTCAATTTCCTTCGTCTCTAATATTAACTTAACAAATATATGAATTATCGCGTACATTTTCAAGTATAAAAACATAATCTATTGATGATAAAAATCTAATATAAGCTCTTATTAGCGGTTAGGGGGGATACCAATCCGTGGTTACCTTTTGCTGATTCATAATTGATGAGCTTGTTAATTATTATAATCAAGGTCAATTCATAATGAATCAGACAACTCAAATTCATTAATAACTGATTAGGCAATTAATTGCTATTTTATCTATACCTTTATAGAATTTCATATCCCCTCCTGAGAAAAAAAAAGCGGTGGGAAAAGAAAGATTATCTACCCCACAGATTACCATCGTTGGATGACAATAAAGAAACGAGGCAGTTACAAACACACACACGAGATTCAACGATAGCGCTCGAGCAATTGTCCCTTGCTTTTTGTCATTCAATCCCTCTTCGGGAAAACGTTTTGACAAGAGGCAGCCATTGTGTGACAGCCGACTGTCAGAGCATTGTTTTTGGACCCAGTCTCATTACAGGCGTAAGAGAGGAAGCGGGTCCAGATTGTCGGCGTCCTGCCGCAAAGGGTATCGGGTGTCCATGATTACAGGGAATCCCGAATGAAGACTCATCCATCATGGCAAGGGACCGCTGCAATGGGTGATGGATGTTCTTTAATCGCTAATTGATTGTCGTCATTAAAAATTCGTGATCTTGCCCAGGTTAGGCGCCCTCTCACTGTCTGCTGTAGGTAAGACTTAAATGAGGCAGTGCATGGGAGAAAGATTTCGACAGAATATTCATTATTGGTAATGAGGGACTCAGGAAATGTATTGAATTGATGTGGGAAAATGGATTTGGGGATGCGCCTATAGATTCACCGCAGTCTGACTTACAGATTTAATTTCTTATGATTATTTTTTCAAAGTGTTTAATATCTTATATGTAAGTATCATTAATATTTTATACTTTCTAATTTAGGTGATGCTTATTTGCCTTTTTATTAACCAGATGTAATATAAGTTTTATCAAGGATTCACAGCATATTAAGTTGTAATCTCATAATATGCTAGAAAAATATACACATTGCAAACTCTTTTAAAGGCAAGTAATATAAAAAAAATTTAATCAATTCCTACTTACGTCAACAAAGAAATTTTTTATTTTAGTTACTTTTTATTAAATAGTTGCAATTAATATAAACATGTATATACATATAACAGAATCACAATATTAAGTGACAAAGTAGAAAGTAGCTTTTCTTGCGATTTTCCATTTTCCTTTCTATATATGGTACTGGACTATTTTTGTTTGTTTTTGTTTGTTACTCTTTATTCATTTATTAAATTTAATTACTCTAATAAAATAGTAAAGTAAAAAAAAAACATATATAGTATAAAAGAAACACAATCTCAGAAATTAAGCTATTCAAGGTGGGATTCGAACCCACGACCTTTGGATTAGAAGTCCATTGCGCTACAGGGACACAAAGAACGAGTTTCTTTCTATATATGCTGTTGGACTATTATTTTTGTTTGTTACTGTTTACTCATTTTTAATTTAATTAATGAATCAATGTTTGAAAAAACTGTATAAATATCGTGTCTCCACTGAAAGTTTAAAAAAATGTATTTGAACTTTAATGGATAAATAGAAAGTATTTTACTAACGATTAAAAATTTGAACACCATATATATAAGGAGAGAGTGAACTAATAGTAGGAATTGAAAAAGGGGGGAAGCGTTTTAAAAGTATTTATATTTTTTGGATTTTGCTAACACATTCATGATCTTATTTTAATGTATTCACATTATTTTTGAATAAATCATTTTCCACCGGTATATAATGCATTCTATATTTAATCAAGGCTCGCTATTTTCCTGTTGTCGGCTCGAATCTCGAATATTCCAGCTTTATTTTGAACCCTTATTATAAAATTGAAAATTGAAAATCTTGAAAAAAAAGTTCATAAAATACTTATTTTATAGAAAAAACCATTTTTATCCACAGAATTTATCATCCACTTACCTAAGCAAAGTTTTTGATATTCCGAGTTTGTAGACTCAACGATATCTTACTTGTGTATTTTTTTTAATAAATTCTTAAATATTATGATTAGCGGCGTTTACATTTTAAACAGCATGCATTTTTCCGTACCAGCAAGACATTTGAGAAACTGTTCCTTATTTGAGGATAGGATATTCAGATACAATTATGTTAATAATTTCTCCTGCATAAGAGTTTTATAAATTTTTAACATATGTTCTGAAGAGCTTTATATTTTTAATATGTCTTTTGTCCTTGTTTTTAAATATAAAGTTTTACGGCTTTTGAACTCTCATTATGCATTAATCTTTATTCACAATGTTTTTTAAAAAATATTTTTAGTGTGATGTTTTTATCTTTTATTTATATTTTTTTATTATGTGTGTTTGCTAATATGTGTTTTTTAACTGTTTATATCTCTTCAATTGCGTTTCAAATGTAAGTACAATTACCTGATGCTTCAGATCGAGGTTGTGATTATATTTTAGTTATCTTACTTAAGATTTAACTCTCAAAATAAATTAATTTTACATAAAACCTGTCAAAAAATGGCTGCAATCTTAGGCGAGTGTAGTATTCCTTGGGGAGATCGGGGGGTTACGTGTTGTTTCTTTCTTCGACAGCAGTAATACCTCCAAAGGAATAATGTCGCTAGAGCAAATACGAGCAGCTAGATTAAGGGTTATATGCGCAGTACCAAAATTTGATGAAGTAATGCTTTCCAACCCTACTGTAGATCACCCTCTCCTCCTACACTTCCTCCACAACCTCTTCCTTATATTAGCTTAGGTCAAGTTACAGCAGCATAAGGCTCATCTGTTATCACAATTGAATTCTCGCAGTCAGCAGCATCATTCTTGGAGGAGCTGAGTCCAATTTCAACTCTGAAAACAACCTGCAAAAATCGTGAAGACGTAAGAACGTTGCGACAGAACCTGACAGAAGTTCTGACTTCTACGAAGAAGAGAATTGCCAAAGGAGATCACATAAAAGGTGTAGGGGCAAAACGTAAGGCAACAACAGGAGTCAGCAAACGCAATACATTCTGCATTTGTCCTGTTTGTGGTGCTAACTATTATGGTGAAAATCAGGGACAGAGTGGGTGGGATGTTGTGGCTTTTGTTCATCTTGGTTCTATGAGGATTGTATCGAGTTAGAAAGTGACTCCTTCTATTGTAATCAGTGTAGCGTGTAATACAAGGGCAAGTCCTCATTAAATGTTGTTTTTCTTTAAGTTCATAATAATTTATGTTAATTTAATAGTTTTTCAGATTTTCCCCATTTAATTATTTTTAATTTATCGATAAAAACTTGTGCACATTTTTTTTGTGTGTGTGATACAATTTGTTCAATAACGAATGTTTAACATTACTTCTTAACATTCGCAAAAACATGTAATTTGTGTAAAAAAGCATTTCTGCTTGGAAAAGGTAATTGTAGAGATAACAGTTTTTCTTATCTTTTTTATAATACAACCTGCCAGTTTTTCCGGCAATAATGCCTATATTACCTAAAGTATTAATCAAATTATTCCAGCAACTCGAGCTTCTTTATACACACAGCAACTAGAATCAAAGGTTTGTTCCATTACCATTAGAAAGACCATACTCTAAAGTTTGAGACATATTAATTTCGAAAAAGTGGAAAGAGTTTTAGTGTAGTGCATTTTCAATTAATGTTCTGGTGCCATATTTGAGAAGTTCACCCAATTAATAAAAACAATCAAGTGTTTTTTGCAGAATTTATACTATTAAACTTCAACAAATTAATTAAAGCATTACAATGACGACAAAAAAATTAAATGAATTATTATTAATTATTTTATTAGCAGAAAAATAAAACTATGTATTCGAATTTTTTCTCCCTCTGGCAGAAGAGATGCTATTTTCATTGTTGATAGGTAAAATAGTAATTTTTACTACCTTTTGAAATTAAAAAATGCCATCTGGAAAAATATTAATGAAAGAGGATCTAAAAGAATAGAATTTTGCTGAATATCGTACCCTTAAAGCAAAAAATAAAATATAAGAAAAAAGTAAATGAATTGCTCGAATATTAAATAGGTTCTTTCAACTGCAGTACTCGCAGCACGTACAAAATCGTGCAGGGTTGTTAATTATTAATCGTTCCTCAGAATTCATTCCATGTTTTCCATAATTCTCGACATTTTTTTTCTTTCGGTCCTTAAAAATTAATTTATAATGTTTGACGCTGGAACTTTGTTCCTATTTTCATTTTCCTGTTGCTAATGTAACAGATTCAAGTAAAACATTGATTAAAATTTGTAAGCTACTTTATCTTCTTTTTCGCATTGTTATCTTTTCATTTCCACTTATTTTCGCTAATTAATTTGTGTTGAAATTTTTGGCAACCATTAATCAAGGAAAAAATAAAAAAATTGTATAAAATAAAGGAAACTTCTTATAAAAATTTAGTAAAAAATTAATGGAAAAATTATTAAGTTTTATTTTGCATTTAAATGTAACATTGCAAATGAAATACAGAACCGCTAATTGGAGTCGATTTTAGTAAATATGAGCCACTATCATGCGATTTAGAAAATATCTCCGTTGATCATACCACACAAAGACTTGGTAGACTAGTCAATTTAAAATACAGAAATTTGGGTACTATATAAGAAAAAGTGCTTAAAGACATATTGATTGGTGAGAAAAAAAAGTATCTTTAAAAAAGATTTAAATGTTTTATTTTTAGGAAGTATACTGGCTTGACACCGCAGTTTAAAATGTTCAATCAAAATACGAGTAAATATTGTACTTCTTTTGTAAAAATGTTGGATATAAAATGGTAAGGGTATCTATCATTGACACAATTCTGTTAATACGATTAATATACGATCTGAGTATAAAAATTCAACGCGAAGGTATAAAACTATGGATATTAATAGAAACTTCTATGCCAAATAGTTTTTAATTCTCCCTGTATATGTTTAAAATTCTTTCATTTCTTAGATCAACGTCTTTAAAGAATTACACGAATAAATTTAAAATTCAAAATCTAAACATTTCATTTCGCTTATCAGCAGGAATTTTTGTATTCGTGTTTGTGAGAGGATATATTTTCATCAAAAATTTTCCCTTTTAATGCTAACGTTTTTGTTACTTATCGTTAAATACATACGTTATTAAAAATTAAAATGAACAAAATTAACCAGGCACTTCTCGCGCTGGGTGTGTCATACCCACCGATTAACTTTTTTCAACTCTCCTTCTAAACCTTTTTTGGAAAATGGATAGTTTATCATGAAGTTGACTTTAAGGTCATATCCTTTGAGGGGCCTTAGCTTGTAGGAGAATTCTAAATATATATTTTTGGATATCGCCTCTTCGGGTATGATTTACCTGCGCGTGAATCACCGTTATATTGTAGTTCTGAATGCATGAGCACGTTTTAAATCTTCCTTGTGCTCCGACATATTATTGTAGTTATGATGAAGAAATGTGATATTTAATAGGTATAGTATTTAATAGATTTAGAACAACAGTATTTTCAAATGAAGAAATTCTCTTCGCGGTTATGATGAGGGGAAAAAATGATGAAGAGAATAACAGCAAGTACGATTCCTCCAATGAAATCGATTCCATTTTTTAAAAAAAAGAGACACTGTTGAAAATAAATGTTTTATATGTTTGATGGGGCGAATGAAATTTTAAAGGAGACAACTGGTACACATATTATCCACTTTCAGATGAACTTTTGAAGAAGAAAAAAAACTATTGCTGGAACAATAAGACATAATAAAAAAGAAAGTCTAACATTTTTAAATTTAAAGAATAGAGAAGTTTATATACTCCTACACGTTTAGTTTTAAAAAGATACAGATTAAAAAAAATTAAGATCCAATGAAAACATCACACTAACTCATGACGAGGTTAAAGGAATGTATAAACAATGCACTGAATGCCCTTATAAAAAGAACAGAAAAACTAAATTTACGTTTGAAAAATGTAATAAACATGTTGTATTTCCTATTTTTCTACCTTTGTATACAAATTTTACGGTAAAAACACAATGTAAACACACTTGGGTAGGACACACCCTGAGCGAGAACTTTAGGCCGAATTAAGAAAGGTATATATACTTAGCAAATACTTCATTCACGAAAAATGGATAACGCTGCGGTACATTATCTGATTAACAGAGGTGAAATAAATGATTTGAAACGTATCAGTATCTCAGATCGTCTTGAAGAGTAAGATCGTTACATTCCCTGCATGATTTAGTGCACACTTTGGTGTTGTTTTTATCGCTTGACTGAAGAAGAAAATATCTATCTTTGTTGTCAAAAATCACTTGACGCATTGTTCTGTATCAAAAACAATTTGCATTAAGTTCTGGCACGCTAAGATTCAATATCTTTATCTGTAACTTTTATTCATATACCCTTAAGTGTAATGTTTACTGGTGGGTGGCGTATTTTCTTTACAGATAGAGAAACGGTGTTTGCTAAATTCTTCCTTACTGTTTTCAATAAAATATGTGTTGCACCATAGAAATGAAGTTAAACGTATATTATATATACACTCATATCCATATAAATTAAGGATAATGAAGTTCAGGCAAAGAAGAAGCAAAAGAAAGACAGAAGCAAGACAAGACAGAAGCAAAACAAATTTGACTTATTTGTAAAGTCTATTTATTAAACAAAAGGTAAAGAGCAAAAAAGATGCTATATGTTTGACGTAATTAATAAAAATTGCGATTTTTACTCCCTGGAGCAAATTTCAAAAAAGAACCTATTTACAAAAAACAGTATAACATGGTTCGTATGATGGTTAATACGGAGTATGTCTCCCGGACGATGCAATACAGGCCTTACAACGCCTATGCATGCTGAGTATCAAATTATCAATCTGATCTTGGGGAATATTACACCACTCATCACGCAATGCTCTCCGAAGTTCCGGTAGACAGGTGGGAGGGGGTTGACGGGCTGCAATTCTTCGGCCAAGCATATCCCACACATGCTCTATTGGATTGAAGTCCGGTGAGTATGCTGTCCAATCCATACGGGTGATATCCTCCGATTGAAGGCATTCGTCTACAATGTTTGTACGGCGAGGACGGGCGTTGTCATCCATAAACAGAAATTCAGCACCCATGGCGCCCCGAAACAAACGTACATGTTGTTCCAGGATGACATCCCGATAGATGCGGCCTGTCATCGTTACACTCTGAACATGCAGGTCAGTTCTGGAACCAAGAATAATTCCTCCCCAAACGAGCCATCCTGCACCACCGTAACGGTGTCGTTGAATAGTGTTTTCTTGGTGGTAACGGGTACCTGGCGCTCTCCATATGAAAGTCCGGCGAGAATCAGGCTGCAAACTAAACCTGGACTCGTCGGAAAACATCACACAAGACCACTGTTGCGGTGTCCACAATGCATGCTCTCTACATCCAGGTTAACCGCAGGCGACAGTGAGTTGCGGTAAGGGGAACACATCTGACAGGCCTATGAGCATATAGACCAATGTGCCCTAAGCGTCTGTGCACGGTCTGCCTTTAAACTGTCGTACTGGTAGCTGAAGAGAGCTGACGAGATAGGTCTGATGCTGGGCTCCGTCTGTTTCTTTTGGCAGTAACTGCCAAATACCGGTCCTCATTCAGCGTTGTAACTCGGGGCGACCTGTGCTGTAACATCTACTCACATTACCATCATCTTGGAATCGTTGCCAAAGCCTGGAGATGACACTGTGGGTGATTCCAAGTTCCTCGGATACTTCTAGCTGGGTATGTCCACATTCCAGTCGTCCGATAATTGTACCACGTAAAAAATCATCCAAATGCTTCCTTTGTGCCACAACTTTGCGGTTATTGCACTGAAAGGCTTTTAAAGCGCTTGTGAACAATTTTACTTCTTTGCCACCATTCCTTATATACCCGCCATCTGGTGGTTTCCTGTAACTTGCATATTCTTCTTCAAGATGTGTGTGATAATTCTACAGGTGAAATTTTTATTTTAGAGTTCAATTTTTGTGTGATTCTGAATTATCCCTAATTTAAGGTCAGGATTATGTATATATATACATATATATATATATACTATATACGTTTAACTTCATTTTTATGGTATATATATATATATATATATATATATATAAAGGTTATTCAATCCACATTAGACAGTATTGATAATTCGATTATAGTTAAGAATAGCTTGGATATCATTAAGTACATGCAAGATGAAAAAATTATTTCTATTCACACCTATGACTTTGAAGATTTATTTAATTCCATAGATATTGGGGATATGGTTAAAATTCTCAAAATAGCCTATAACAAATATTCTTTGAATAAACTAATTAAGTATGATAAATATCTTTCAATTATTCATCTAGTACTATATGAAAATTATATTTTTCACAATAACTCTTATTATCAGCAAATTAAAGGTCTTCCACAAGGAGGACCTGCGAGTAACTGTTTAGCCAATATTTATCTGCACTTTTATGAATATGATAACATTAGTTTCGATTCTTGTTACTTTTTTAGATACATAGATGACTTAATCATCTTTAGTAATATAGTAAATTTTGTTCCTAGTTTTAAATATTATTGAAATTATTAAAAACCAATTATAATAATGACTCTGCAAACTTTTTAGACCTACAATTAATTGTTAAGAATAATATACTAATTAGTAATATTTTTGATAAAAGAGACTCTTTTGATTTTAACTTTATTAAAATGCCTTTTTGGGAAAGTAACCTACATCTCTCTCTCTATCTATTTTTAGAAATATCATCTTAAATTTTATAAAAAGAAATAACGATTTAGTCACAGATAATGATGTTAAGCAAAATAATTTTAAGCTATTCCGCAATAATTGCTTGGAATACAACTATCCAAGTAACTTCATTTTTAAATATATTTCTAAATTATCTCTCTAATTCTCCTTTTCAAAGTTTAAGTATTATTCTTTGTTTTTTTCTCCTTCTGTTTTTTATTATTTTCAATTTGTTTTTGTTTGCTTTGTTTAATTACAAAAAAACTATCCAGGTGGCGCCACTAATTTTTGCATCTGGTTTTACCAACTTAACACGTCATTTTTAACGATCATTTAGCGTATTGTTCTCGTACGTACAGTTTTTCCCGCTCTCCGGTTATTTGCATTTTTCATGTAAGTTTTTGCTTCATTATTCCTTTTCAAAATTATTTTATTTGTATTTTGTTAGGATTCATTTCATTTCATATTTTCTATTATTTTTATTTTACTTTTCTTTTGGTTGCAAATTACACGTGGTTGGTTTTAGGCCTAACTTTCAATATTGGTATGTTTTCCTGTTATGTATAAAATTTCTGCTGAACAGGGGAAGGTAGGATCCATAAAATATATTTAACCCTAATTTTGCTGGTCCTAATTCAGCAACAGCTTTAGAAATCATAACAGGTCTTCATTTTAGTCTATTGACTCTTTTGGCTTCTTACATTTTAAAGTTCTAATTCTGTTCCATGTTATACATACGCTTAGTTAATTCTTCTATAATAGACTCTTTCATCATTTTTAAAGTGTGTTTCTTGAAATCTGGTTTAAATCTTCTAGATTTGTTAGTGATATTATTTTGTATTATCAATTTTATTATGCCATGTATTTCTTCCATTTAATGTTACTATATATATATATATATATATATATATATATATATACACGACGTTTTCACTTGAATTGAGACATTTTACTTTTATAATCTTTACCTTGTTGCAGTCGTTGAAAGGAGGAAGAAAAATATTTTGGTATTTTAATTTAGTTTTTTCTTTTATTTCACTAAGTTTCTTGAAAAATAAAACTAAACGCGCACAAACAGGACAAGGAACAAAAGTGTTCTTCTTTCGTTCAAGAGATCTCGACTTTTATAGCTCCCGGAAGCATTTAGAATCATGTGATTTCCGTTCATGGACATTGTGATTGGTCAGAATAATTGGATGATACAATATTGAATTATCTTTTTTCGAAATGTGCTGATATGGCACTTTTAAGGAGATAAAGTATTTTAAAGGATTTTTCCTGTTATAGGCGGGTAAACTAAAAAATTCATTATCGCACTATGCCTTGAAAGGTTCGAGTTCATCATAAATTAAATAAAATCCCTATATCGGAAATTTAACTGATGAATTACTACATATATATACACAGTAAGCGTTTTTGAATTTTATGCAGGGTAACTCTAAAACAGTGTTACCTAAGCCAAAGGAAAGCTTCACAAAAAATAAGAAATAGGAATCCAACAGGAAAGATAATACTAATGAATATAACGTTTAACAGAAATATTGTAATCTGTGGATTTGCACAAAATAGCGTAAACTGTGATACTAAAGCCCCGAATTTAAAACGCCGCTTCTGTAATGAATCATCACTAACTACGACTCCAAGTTGTATTTTTGTACTAATGAGCCTAGTTCGGAGGTGTCTGACACATGTAAAACCTTCCTTTTCTTGGTAACTGTGGGAAAACCCTCATCAAGACGAATCGCTTACTTAAGATCTAACAAAACCAAACAAAACGAATCCGAAATATGCGGCAACTCGAGGCAAAGGACAAGAAGAACTTGTTTTTTTCGCCCTATAATCCCGTGATATACGATGGCGTGAAATTCACCATGTACTTGTAAGAAACATTCAAGTAACTAATCGTCCTACAAACTAAGGGATAAAAAGTACTTAACACCTCCCAATATTGACTACTGATCCATTTGTTAGAATCCAAATTCTGATTAATGTTCGCTGTAAATGGTGGACGAGATGAATACCTTAAGATTACTCTCACCGAAATAGCTTTTTAATCGTGATAGATGGTTTTGACACACACTACCAGAGAGAGAAGCAATACTTTGATAAAAAAAATAAGCATGTTTCAAGAAATTCCACTTTTAATAAGGGATCGATGATGTCTTAAAAGAAAATTCATATTGTTTAATTTAACTTGAAAGAGTTAGTTGTTTCTCTTTTCTTACCTGTATTAAAAAAAATACCCATGGAATTGTACTTTGATATATGTTGGGAGTAAACTAACATTTTCTAAAAAGAAAAGAGGGTATTACTTATAAGTTTTTGTTGTTTTGGGGAATAAGTATTTTCATATGAACTCAACAGAATAGTGGAAATCCATATGGAGTAAGTGTGAATTGAAATAAACACGAGCTCACATCTAATTAGTTTCTTATTTGATTGATGGATTTATTATTAACGTTGTATAAAAACCAACATGAGAGCTATTAACGACAGATCTCATAATTTAAACTGTGGTCAAGAATATTATATCAGAATATAAGAATATTACTAGCTTTCATGGCCCGGCGTTGCACGGGCTTTTACCGAGTGCATACATATGTGCATTGACAAAAAAACGTACAAAATGACAAATGAAATTCATATGAAAGTGTCTTTTTTTAACTACCTTTTTTAAAAAAATAATAAAATAATCAGTTTTATAATTTTTTTAAAAAAATAATATATGGCTAACTATGTTTTGTTTATTATTTTACATATGTGTGTAAAATGTTTCATATTCAAGAAATATTTTTTATAAGATGTGGTATGTATTGAAGAAATGTATTACAAAATTATATCATGCTAAGCAAATTATTTTTCTAACTTTAGAGAATGCTTGGAGTATCATTATAAGGCATAGAAATTAGGCTGGAAATTAATAATGGAGCATATAATGCATAAACATTGCTTTAATTTTTTTCAATTTCTAGTGGGTGACATTTGATGTTAATACAACTTTTTAAAATGTAAATTCATTAATTAAATTTTAAAATGTTAACAAACAAAATTATAGTCCAACAGCATATATAGAAAGCAAAATTGTTCTTTGGTCCCTGTAGCGCAATGGACTTCTACTCCAAAAGTTCATGAGTTCGAATCCCACCTGGGATGGCATAATTTCTGAAAAAGTGACTTTTTTTTAAACTATACTATTTTATTGCAAGATTTAAACTTAATTGTATACTAAATAAACACAGTAACAAACAAAATAGTCCAACACCAATCATAGAAAGGAAAATCACTTTCTATTTTGTCACTTAATATTGTGATTCTGTCATACATATTTTTATTAATTGTAACTATTTAACCATTTATTTTATTTTTTGACATTTAAAACTACCTTTTTTTTAAAAAAAAATTAATGCATGTGGAACCATTAGCCAGAGAATTAAATATTATATTTGAAGAAGTTTCCAGAGTAAAGCGCGGGGACTGTGTTTATATTAATCGTAACTTTATAATAAAAAAGTAACTAAAACAAAAAAAAATTTGACCTAAGTAGGTATTGACATAAAAATTTCTTTTTTATAATGCTTGTTTTTTTAAAAAAAATGAAACATTATCAGGTTTATTATGTTTTTTTAAGATAATATATGCAGCTAATTTATTAAAAAAACTCGTTAATTATGTTTTGTTCATTATTAATATTCAAAAAATATTGGTATAATTGGTATGTAAATTAAAAAAGTATTACAAAACTATATTATGTTCAGTAAAACAAAGGAAAAAATATTTTGAAATTAAAATTGCTTTTGTAACTTTAGAGAATGCTTGAAGTATCATTATAAGGCATAGAAAATAAGGCTGGCAATTAATAATGAAGCATATAATATAGGAACATAACTTTTATTTTTTCTATGAAAGTTATGTCATATGTGCATGGATAAAATAAATGTAAAACATGACAAATTAAATTGATAAAAGTGTTTGATTCTTTTTTAAAAAATTAGTTTTAAATGTTAAAAAATAAATGAAGATTATCAATTTTACTATATTTTTCAAAGATAATACACAGCTATTTGAAAATATATTTTCAGAGATAATATACAGTTACTTCATTGAAAAACTGGTTAATTATGTTTTGTTCATTATTTTATATATGTGTGTAAAATATTTTTCATATTCAAAAATATTTGATAAGAAGTGTTACATATATGAAAAAATGTATTACAAAATTATGTTAGGTTTAGTAAAACAAAGGAAAAAATATTTTCAAATCAAAGTAACCTTTGTAACTTTAGAAAATGCTTGGAGTATCATTATAAGGCAAAGAAAATAGGCTTAATAATGAAGAATATATATATGTTATGCTGAACTATCAAAATGTAAGCAGAAAAATATTCATATCACATCTAAATGCATTAAAATGGACGTAAATAACACAGTATTTTCTTCTCAGCATAAAAGTCAAAAAAAAAATTCTTTTGAGTCAAGAATCAAAAAATTTTGATTAATTTCTGAGTTAAACTTTCCACACAGACCTGAAAATACCACCACCAACTCCCCTGAAATCAGGAACAGCCAGGTTGGCCAAGCCTGACTGGCAAGTCCCGAAAGGATAAAAATAACAAGATTTCAATGGTATGAAATTTCCTGAATGAAATCAAAATCTAAAAACTACAATAATTATATAAAAGAGTGAGCTTATATATATGCGCGAATGCCCCCCCCCCACAACTTTCAACTCTATTTCTCTAGGGAAATCCAAGTCTTAGATGAATGAAAAGGGGGAAATCCCTCTTTCTTACATCACTGAGAACAAATATCTGCCTTTTGCCCATCTCATTTCAAAACTGAAACTTTAAGATTGACCTTCGTCTACCGCGCATGCGCAAAAAAATCAAAAAAAATCTTGGGAGAGGTTCAAATTTAAATTAACTTTTAATTGAGGGGATCCACAGGATATTCACATAACGATTGAAAAATTTCGATTCACGATTACATTTAAATGTATTGCAAAAAATTTATTGATTTTTGATATTTTAATAAAAAGCAATAATTAATAAAGAATATATAATATGAACATGGCTTTTTTTTCTAAGGAATTTATGCCTATTTAACTGACTATTTCCGAAAAAAAAATTTCGAAATGGGCAAATTTTTCCTTTTTTTTTAAGGAATTATATGTCAAAAAAGAAATATACATTAGGCATTATTTTAAAGTAAACTATAAATTTTATGAAAGAGAACAAAAATTTCGATACTGATAAATATTTTAAATGAATCTCAGAAATGCATTGAATGCATTTTATCATCTTAATCTGACATATATAGTTATTTAATTTTGAAAATTATATAAAGAAAAATTGACGAAAAAATAACTTTTTCACACGCATTTTTTTTTACTCGCCAAAGTTACTGATTTTCCCCTGTTTAAAGCAGAATTTTTTAGTGTAACCCTTTAGATGCGGTCGACGGCGAAACAGGTCAAAAGTCTTTGGCGCAAAGCTAATTTTCGACGCCAATGTTTGGCTAAATGTAAAATCGCGTATTTTTAATTATTTTAAAAATCATTACCTTCATTTTTAGGGCATAATTTTTAAGTTAATGCTCTCAAACTTCACAAACTATTTGCAAAAATAACGTACTTTGAAATAAAAAATGTACAAAAACTACTGTTTAAGTTATTTTTTAGAAAAACAGCAGTTTACGAAAATTACAAAATGTTTTTTTAAAATCTGTAATTTTAAAGTAAATTTTTCAATCTTCATATATGTTACGGATAATATTGCTT